>JAAGWQ010000188.1:0-148686 GCA_013396295.1 Fusarium heterosporum | reverse complement strand
GACTAAGAACAAGGGGCTCGGGTATCGATAATCTCTTTTTCCAGATCTTAGCTTCAGACGGGGGGAGGATCCGCGTGGGGCGATTGTACCTGGATCTATCTGCCTAACGCCTAAGAGACCTACGGCGGAACTGTATTTTCGTAAAGACGGGGCCAAAATGGAAAAGTCAAAAAACGGAGGCCCTTTCGATTACACTACCATCTCGCATGTGCGCGTCATTCATGTCATGTTAGCGGGGGTTCTATTTTTCCCTCTAAAACCCCACGCCAACTAGCCCAATCCAACTAGAATAGGCATGTGTGTGAGAAACAAGAATTAGAGACCCTGAAAAGAGATCGGGATGTTTGGTGGGTGAGGGGCAGCATGGGAATGTCGCACTGCTGATCTAGACTTTCTCATCTTTGTGCTCCAGGGTCTCACCGGTGTTTACTATTTTCTGTCATATGCATTATCACCGTTGTCCTTTCTTCTTCCTTTTGGCTACCTGCGTCTTGAGTTGCGGAACATATCCACTCACAACTGAGACAAGCCCGTATATACGTCATAGAAGTAAGCACCAAGGAGGACAAACATGAGACCGGTGTACAACAAACTGAGGGGTGTTTATTACCACTCGCAATTATATGTGGCAAAGTACACATGAGCTATTGCCTGCATATATCGACAAAAGCAGCCAGAGTCTCGACCCATTGTACCGGTATCGTACCATGCTGCACAGTCGAGCACAGGGTTACCGCGCACATGGTGTGTTATACAGGCGATGAGAGAAAGTACAAGGATTCTCGCAATTGGCCCAGCTACGGCGTTTCTGCTACGCGCAAACGCGTGAAATTTTACCGGTGTGGATAATGATTGCCCGCATATGCAGATTAGATCCCTTCTGGCAGTTATGTGAACCACAGTGTGCCCACCCCGAACCCGCATCCAGCCAAACTTCGGAGCTAATATTCCTGAGGAAAACAGAGCTAAAAGCCTTGGAGGCTGTATAGTATGTGAAAAATACCTCCGCCCCAATAAACGCCGTGAACTAAGTCTCGAACCGAGAGAAGCCCCGGGACGCGTTACTCCGGGGCCGACTCCGCGCCGGGCGTCTGAAACATGCATCATGCACACCCGGAAGTCATGACGTCCTCCAATTGACTTTGCCCGACCGAGGCTTAGAGCTGTGTCCCCTCGTTCTCCCACCAAAGCTCTTGTTCAGTTTACTGAGTGAAGCTCACGATCGACATTTTCACGCAGCAGTCTTTTTATCTTGTAGAGTTTTTGCATCGCCATGGCTGAACCTCCAGAGACATCCCGCGTGCGTCAATTCGCCAAGAATTTGTCCCTCTTCCTACTCAGCTTCATTTTCCTGCTCCCAAATGTCATTTTTGCACTGGGTGCCTTCCTCTGGAACCGATTAACGTCAAAGGGCGTTAAGCATCAACATGACGACAACTTGGATAAAGTCACGATCCTGGTGACAGGCGTGAACATGGCAAAGGGCCTTTCCCTCGCTCGTTTGTTCCATAGGCGAGGCTGTCGCGTCATTGGCGCCGATTGCTATCCTCTGTCTCCGGGTCGCGTCTCACGCGCAATTGCAGCTCAATATCAACTCCCCAGTCCCTCAGATCCCTCAAAGACCAGCATGAATGATCCCTATCTCAACCGTATAGTCGACATCATTCACAAGGAAGATGTCGACCTTTGGGTTTCTGTCTCTGACGTCAATGCCGCAATTGAGGACGCAGCCGTTAGAGAAATCATCGAAGCTCGTACAAGTGCCAAAGCAATTCAATTTGGTGTTGAGGATATTCGCAGACTTCATGAAAAGGACGCCTTCATAGAGCACACAAAGTCTCTTGGTCTGACAGTTCCCACCACTGAGGCTGTGGGGGACAAGGAAGATGTGATTAACTTTCTCCAACGCAACGGTGGGCTTGACCTTAAGCCTGGTGCGAAACGATATCTTGTCAAGCCCGTTGGCGTCGACGATGTTGCACGCTTCACTATGCCTTTACTCCCCCTCACCTCTGAAGACGCTACCCTTCAACGCATCGAATCTATTCCCTTCAAGACTGCAAAATGCTCTTTTATTGTCCAACAGTTTATCACAGGTCCCGAATTCTGCACGCACGCTCTTGTTATTCGTGGAAGGATTTGCGCGTTCGTGGCGTGTCGCTCAGCTGATGTTCTTATGCATTATGAGGCTCTTCCTGCTGATTCGCCACTAAGCAAAGCTATGCTTGACTTTACGCTTAAACAGGCAGAAGGCTGTGGAGATAACTTCACAGGACACATGAGTTTTGACTTTTTGATTAATAAAGAGGATGAAGATGCTGCACAGTCTGGAGGTGATAAGCACGTCACTATCTATCCCATCGAATGCAACCCCAGAGTGCATACTGCTACTGTCCTCTTCAACAACACCCCCGAGATCGTTGATGAATATCTCTCTATCCTGTCTCCCTCGGACTCTCCAAGGCCTCTTTCTAAACCCCCGCTTACACCCAAGAATCCTCAGAAATACTACTGGGTTGCTCAAGACTTGGTTGAGCTTGTTCTGTATCCATTGTACCTCACTCTCTTCCGCGGCACGATGGGATTTTCGGATATTAATAAGTCAATCCGAGCTTTTGCCACGCACTTGGTTTATTGGAAGGACGGTACTTTTGAGTCTTGGGATCCTTTGCCTTGGTTGTGGATGATGCATGTCCATTGGCCTGTGCAGTTTGCTTGGTACATGTCTACTGGGTCTGTGTGGACAAAGATGAATGTCAGCACTGGAAAGGCTTTCAAGGGATAAGTGTTGATGGATAAGAGTACTTGATATTGACATGCCATATCCATTGTTAATAATCAATCTGAGTGCATCACTAAGAAATAATGCCAGCCGATTTCGATGTGTCACTAAGAGTATGCGTAGGACGCTTGTAAAGGGAGTTGTGGACAGGAGTTTATATAGAAGGACAGCACATGGCTAGAATATTGACTTTGGCTTAACTATTGCCGTCTGCTGCTATATCTCCGTATTGATGCATTAGCTCATCACTTTAAATGTCACCGTATCCGCCCTCTCAACCATCACCACCATAAAGATGACACTATTCACAAGTGGCACTTCATACAAGTCAACTGGCCCAATATACTATTCCGTAAGCTTTTTCATCCAAATCTATCTTTTTTCCAATATTATGCATCCATCGGTAGTCATTGCCAACCATTAAGCCATGTTGGCAGGGATTCTTCACCCCACCATATCTGATAAGCAAAGCAAGGCGTATACACACGCCAGAGTGGTATCCCTATCGTGAACGAAAAAAAAAAAAAGATGCTCACAGACCATCACCCCCCAGTTTAGGCTGTGTCCCCAAAACGCCGCCCCTCTGCAGCTCATCAACCCCCTAGCTCTTTGTTGTCCCCCCCTTCGATCTGATCTGCACGCCATGCCACCCTGAAGCCATTCCCGGTACCCGGTGAAGAGGCTTTTGTCTCTGAGGGCTGTGTCATGCCCGATCGGATCTGACAGCTGACACGGTAACTTCTAGCGTGTTATTGTAAGGGAGGGACGGGTTTAGGGGACTGTCACACGTGGTTCGATGTTGTCTGTGCACTGCGAGGTGGTTCATCCCTACATTCCGGTGTAGTTGAAGTCGACACTGTGTGGTCATATGCATACGGAGATAATGTAGTACTGGCTAATCCTTTAGAATGTTCTAGTTGATTGCCTTTCCTGATAGGGCTGATAGATAGTGGTTAGGTGGTTTAGCATGAATCGTGTGTGCTACCAGGCAAAGACACTACGCCCTACGTACGCATTGACGGGAACTGGCCATCAATAGCTTGTTCTAACGTCAGATTACCATATCAAGTTGCCAGTGAGACACACAAGAAATTTATAAAATATTATACCTCGCTCTAGACGCTATCCTAAGTCACATTAAGGGAGTGAATGCATCTCAATGATCCGTTTGCTATATCTCAAGGATTCTTCTTCATCACTCGAATTGTCTTCACGTAACGTTGACTTCTGATATCCTTACTGGTTCTTTCATCTACACTATCTATCCTTTTGGAAAGTCAGATGCCCATCATCTCGTGTGATCTCTGGCTCGTCACGTTAAATAAACACGGTTAGCGTGTTATGGGGTGGCTTGCATGATTCCCCAAGGCACCTCGTAAATCGACCAACCATAACAATTTTTAGACAACGCTAAGTCAATCGTCCCTTGTGCAACTACTTACCTCATAGAGTAGAAATCGAGATATCCTTCTGGTAGAACCAACTGGCCTACATACTAGCTTCTTCTTCATTAATAAATGACCTAACATAGAACTACTGTCTCCCACCTCGGAGTACAGAGCTTCCATGAATTTGCGTCTATACGACCAACTCCAACACGACGTACCACATATGGCTGACAAGCGATTTGTTCGACCAACATAACACGGAGTTCCCACAAATCATCACTTTGTCGTCCAAAACATTCCCACTCAGAAGAAGCAATAAGATTACCAGAGATAACAATTACACCCCCACTCCAGCTCTTGCCCCCTTCTATCTTAGCTGCTGTCTTGGAGAAACGTTTTTGAATGTGTCCGATGGGCCTTCCATTGTCAGAAATAATTTGCACGTCACGGGACATTACTTTTGCAACTGTCGTGTTGAACAAAAGACATCCCGGTAGACTAGACGCAATCTTGCACGCTTCTGGGTCAAGAGTCGACCGTGCTAGTCTTTCCCATGGGTTATGCGGGCATGCCTTCCATGAAGTAATAGCCTCTTGTTGATAGATATACCTCTCCATCCTATGATGATATCTTGAAACGGCATGTTGGCCAGAGACAAAAAAGCCTTGGGCGGACGCTTTTCCATCTACCCACCATTCCATTTCATCAAGTTTCCGTAGCCCGTGTTGCAGATCTTGATAATAGAAGTCAACCAAAATGACGATTCTTGAAGAGGTTTCATCCATGTTGAAAGGAAAGCCATGATAACTCGCCATCCAATAGTGACTGGACTTGGAATTGAGACTTGCCCAGCTCCAACTTGGGATCGGTGGTCCTTCTGTTCTGATGTTGGTGCCATCAGTAGAATCCCACATCAGGGCTAGTGGGAAGTATTTCTCAGGAAGTCCATATATAAAGGGACAGTCGTAGGTCTCAGCAAGGCTTCCTTCAACACCAGCGAATGCTTTCAGGATGTCGGACTGGAACGAGAGAGTTCGTCCGGTATAGTCACGAACCATAGACGCATAAGTGTTGAATCCAGGTTTATTGAGGGTATTTTCATCACGTATATCTTCCAGTCCAAGACGCGCGCTAACATAACGATCTTTCTTACGTAAATCTGTATTATCTGGGGTTGATGGCACTCCAAGTCCTTTTGTAAGTAAAGAATGGGTGGCATAATTCTCATAGGCGTGGGCCTTGGCACATTGGAAGTAGACCTCGTGTTCAGTGATGAAGAGGAGACGGGTCGATAAAACTCGCTCTTGAAATGTCCAACCTCTGCTATTCCAGACAGTGTAATCGACGGCAAGTGTGCTGTGTATCACGCGGTACCGCTTGTTGTGAATTGGGCGTTCCGGCCTGTGTGAAGATGGACGCCTTGGCCGACGGTCAAACCCAGGGAGTCCCTGGGTATCGCGATCATTAAGGGCAGCTACTATAGTGAAGCTGGCCGAGCGATAGATTTTGTGCATGCCGCTGATCTGACTATGCTTGGATTCAGGATCATCCTGGATAATACAGAAACGGTCAACCCAGAGATAAGTTTCACCGAGCTTTCGGCAAAGCAAAATCGCGTCATGAATAACCGGGGGTAGGTTCAATCGCTTGAGGCTACCAGGGGCGCTCAGGTTTCTAACATTGCCTTTTACGAGCTGGATTCGTTCATTCTCCTTCTCTGTCGACCACACGTAGCTTAATGCCACAAAGGTGATGGGAAAGTACGGGCGTTCTATCTTCATCGATTTGACATTGATGGCTCTGAAATCGGAGGGTAGCTTATCTAAAGCGGTTGTAAGTAAGACGTCTGCTACACATTGGGACAAAGGAGTTCACCTTTACTGATTAGGCTATTTTTCCGACATTCAGGTCCATGATACTTATCACAGTGAAATAACCACAATTGTAGCAAGCGAATATCGAAGAACGGAGATTCCCACGGTTGAATGTCGTGGAGGTAAGGGGACTGTTGTTGCCGGTAAGTATGGAAAGAATATAAATTACGTTGAGAGATCATCGCCCGTGGCTGAAGCATTGATAGGCCCCATTTCAATCTGGTAAGACTGAGCAATGGGATCTTCCACGGCTGGACGTTAAGCGGAGACGATTTTACTGTCCCATCGTGGTAAGTCAGAACAAATTGAGGTTGAACGCGAATGAATGAGTCCAAGGTATCGTTTCTGGTATCGATTGATCCATTTGCGGAGCGTAATTTAACTCCCAAATCCAACAGAATCGGCACATGAATCTTTGAATTCTGTGAAACGAATGGCGTTGGAACAGACGGTTTCTTGTAGCGCCACCTCCGTCGGTACAAGTCGAAATTGGATCTTGGCCCGTAATTCTTGATTTCGGCAACTGCCCCGAATGAAATGCCTGATGCGTCAAGTCGTGACCGGACAGATGACAAGACTACCGAACAGATAATGCAGAAACCCCTCGAGGAGAACTCTGCAGGGTATATGCTGGAATGAAATACTGGCGTAAAGCCAATCCTCTCCAAGAAGGTGATATCACTCCACACTTGACACTGTTCGCAAAAGAGTGGAACGTGAGGCTCTGTCTTCATCTGTGACTTTGACATTCTTTGCGGCTCGGGAACTGAGTTGAGAGCGAAGTGAAAGAAGTAAGAGCAATTATGTGGGGATCGCTATTATATGCATTTCGACCAGCTGAATGCCTTGTGCGTTGTTGGGGGCTGTGTGGAATGTGGCGGCCTCTACCACAGCCTCATTTCCCAATCTCCTATGCATCAGCTATCACACCGCCATTGGGCTATTTCGTACAATATTCCATCGCATGAATATAATACAGGTATTCATAAAGAGTGGTGTTTACTCGATGACAGAACCGTTTATATTTTACTGAGATGTATGTCTTCGCCAGATGCTGGGGTCAGGCCAGGGTTGGATAAGGGTGAAATTACTAGGCATTCCTCCAGATTCTGATTGGCTGGTGCGTATATATCCTGGCGTAAATCTTGAAGATCACTGAGCTCGTCAAGGTACCCCAAGAAATGAACGTCTCGAAACGAGGACGGAGATACCGGACAAATGCAGCATGAAACCTGGCAATTCTTGACCTTTCACCTGAACCTAGCACTCACGCGTTCAAGATTATGTAAGTCCTGATAACAAGTTAGCCGGAAGAAACGCGAACAACCAATCCAACTGTACCCTGCCTCGCTTGTCGGACGATACGTCAAAGAGCTGCGCCACAAGCCAAGGGCTGACGGAGGATAGGGCGACATGTTTCCCCTGAGTGACCCTGGACTCTGTTAGTCAGCGATTCTTGGCTAACAAGCGAAGGGGTTTTAATCTGGCAGCCTTTCTGACACGACCATCGTTTCTTTTACTCAAACATACACAAAAAACGAAAGATGGCGGACATGGCATATGATGTAGGTATATCAACCAGTGCCCAGTTACGTCCTGCTAACTCATTCTCAGTATCGTTGGAAAGGTTTGTCTGCCTCCCTGCTCGTTCACAACTTTTTAACCATCGCCAGTGCTACTCCTCGGTGATTCGGGGGGAGGGAAGACCAATATCATCAGCCAATTCACCGAAGGAAAGTTTGACGCAAATTCCAAGCCAACCATGGGTATGAAGCCCATCTACAAGATGGTCCAATGCAACTCCAAGACAATCAAAACTGCGATATGGGACGCCGCCAGTCGGGAGCATTACCGATGTTCCATCATGAATACCCCGTATTACACCGATTGTGCGGCTGCAATGATCGTGTATGACATTACTAGTAGGCTGTCTTATGAAAACGCATCTCGGTGGCTGGATGAAGTTCGAGATCATGTTGATGATGATACTGTCATCATGCTTGTGGGAAACAAGACCGATCTGAACCACAAGAGGGTGGTGAAAACGGAGGAGGCTAAAAGATTTGCTGGTACGTTGTGACCTACTTGGTGATGGCGCATTCCTTAGGACTGACAATCGTAGATGAGAAAGGGCTTCTGTATATTGAAACTTCTGCTCTTAGTAAGGATCAGGTTGACGCTGTATTCGGGACTATTCTAGACGGTATGTTCCTGTCATTGTGAGGTACTTTGTGTCACCATGGTCACTGACAGATCACTAGGTGTCTACAAGCAGCAATGCAAGAGCTAGGGACATTCACACACATTTTCTGTGAATGCGCTGGTAGGATATGTAAGGATGATAGTAAAAAGCGAATAAACTCCAGCACGCGTTACAAAAGCGCCGTAATGAGTATCTATCGTCAAACGCTGACTCGTGTGTCTGCCGTTCCATCCCTTCCCTTTCGGAACTACCCGACCATTGCTCTGAATCCCATGCAATTATTTGACTACGATATGTTGACGAGCAAAGAGTCAGAAAAGAACTGATCCAGGAACGGCTCCCCGTATACATCTTCCAGATCAAACAGGTTGTGCGGAGTAGACACAGGCATGTCCTGGTCATCGTTGATGGGATGTACAAACTTGGTCGCCACACGCATCGTAGCGCTTGCAGCCTGCTGTTCTCCCCCAGAGCTGCACAATCCTGCCCAATCAACACCCGATATCGCAGGGTCGAGTAGTTCCCACATCATATCTGGCTCGAACTGAATGGTTGCGTTGGCAGATTCGTCTTGTGTTGTTCGTTGCTTTTTGGCAACCTTGACATTGAGAGTCCGGAGTATCTCAGCCTATGGTCTCACGTTAGCATCAGTCTTTCGAGAAAAGCATTGCAACTCACCTTCTCTGCGATATGAGGCCATTTACATGATAGATGCCCCAAAAACGTCTCACATATGACTAGATTCTCCTTTGCCTTGTCTGAAACCTTGCGGTCCCTTGCAAACTGGAATATCCATAATATAGAAACACATCCAGCGACAGCTTGTCCAATCAATGGATCATTGACCTCAAATTGCCGATCCGCGCACATCTGCACAAGACGACAAACCCACTCCGCATGGAACAAAGCCTGATCAACTGTGTTCTGCAAAAATGAACGAGGCTGGAACTTTCGACCTGCTCTTCGGAGAGCAACGAGTTGGACGAAAGGGTTGTTTAGAACGGCTTGGGTGGCGTGCATCATGATTTGGAAGAGTACCCATGGAGCCCAGTATTCGCGGTTTTCGTTAAGGTTCTCGATTGGTTGGTCGGGGAAGGGTGCGTTGCGCATGAGATGTATATGGGATGTGACGTTCTCGAGCTCGTATAGCTTCACTGTGAGCTGGTTATGTTTTGAGTTTGACAACCAAGGATACTCGTTTGCTCCATTGCGGATGTCTCGTAAATACGAGATAATACTTCCCCAGACAGATACATATCCTGCACAAGTTGCGATAATCCCAACGTCGTGAACATTTCCCTCATAATCATCGGTCAAATCAGCGCAGTAGCTCTTCATCCCATGAGATGAATGCAAAGGTGTTGGTCGAGGGACACTTTTGGGGTAGTTCGGGACGTGAGATGCCTCGGATAGAGTATTGCAGTGAGGCGAAAAAGTACTTTCCAGGATGGAAATGCTCCAGTGACACCTTGATATTGCATCGTCTGACTGTCGTGAGGCTTTGTTGCCTTTTGACTCTGAAAGGCGGAGGGCTTCGAGTTTCGCTGCCATTCCAATCATCATCCACGCGCGGAACGACTTTCCAGCTGAGAGACAATTAAACTTGTGTCTGTGATATTTACGTATGAAGCTTACCAATATGATCGCACAGCGCAAGAAGACACAAAGTCTGCATGACCTCAAGCTGCACAACTCCTTCACCTGCCATATCGACAACTATACCCCTTGCAGACTTAGTATAATACTCAATAGCCTTTGCCTCGAGTCCATAGTAGAAGTCATGGCTTGTATGATGAAGTATGAGAGCTAGAAAGCTCCAGCGTGAGTGCTGAGGTAACGCGCCGATCTTTGGCTGTAGACGTTGAGGATCGAACAAGGGAAGCGGCTGAAAGTAGACCTTTTCGCGGTATGCACTGACAAAGTGACTCAAAACATTTGCTGGCGGTTCGGGGTTTGCAGGGGACCTAGAGTCTTCTGAGTAACAGTTCCAGGTACAGTTGCTGAGCAAGCTTACCACGATGGCTGAGAGATTGTTGACGCTATCGAAGGTAAGTGCTGGTGAATATTGATCGACGGACTGGTACGTGTATGCTGGCGATCATCGGTTGGATCGTTACTCTTATTGCTTGTAGAACTATTATAATGTGCATTAGCTCAGTGTAAGACAGAGTCATGGGTATGACTCAACCATACGCCGCTTCACGAATGTCCGGCTCTACCAATGTATTGGATACCACTCCATCTTGTTGTCTCTTACTAGTGTTTCTACTGCTAGTCAGAGATCATGTCCATTACAATCAACACATCGGGAAGTATATTACAACCTCCGACCAATTGCTCGTCGGCTGCCGTTGACAACATGGTTGCGAGGAAGATAGATACATCCCGCGCTAGCCAAGTCGCAATGTGAACATGTAGGCTTCTCAGCAGGGCACTTGATCTTTTTCAGACTAGACAGTTTGTTAGTTACAGTACGTCTGCCATCAAGAGTCCCTCACCGACAGCGCTCGCAGGAGCGTCTTACACGAGATTCGTGAGCACCCGTAGCTGGCATTGGCGGGGTATTCCTAGTCAAGTGAAAAAAGAGAACAAGGGTTCGAGTGGTGATTGATTTAGGGTGTTTGGTGATACGGAAGAGGACTTTGGAGATGAAATGCGGCGATAGGCTCAAGGTAGGTTTGTGGAGAGGAAGGCTCGGCTGCTGGGAGTAGATTAGCGTGTGCTCCATATTATCTCCGTCTTAGCTGGTGTGATTCGTTCGTTTTGGCTTGGTACATGTCACTTGATCGGAGTCGGATTCCATGCCGAGATGTAGATTGCACCGGCTCGTTGCTCCGAATACTTCAATCTCGAGGATTCTTATAGTAGCCCAGACATCTCTTTCAACACATATAATAGCTTTCACCTCTGGCATGTACTCATTTATTGTTCCTGAGATAAAGTTAGCGGCAACCCACACGAACAAAAGTCAATGTGTTATCGCTGAGTATCCATAACTGAACATCTGTAAACGGTGTGAGTACGCTGTCAAATACGATATTTTTAGACTTGCTTCCGTAGATTGTTGCTTCTTCATCTTGCGAAAGCCCCGGGATCTTGTCGCGATGAACTTCAAAGATACCCTGTCATGAATCGCTATTCCGTCACTGCTTCCACCACTGCTCACATATTCCTCCCTCACTAGTTGCTGATACTCTTGCTCCTCTTCCGCTCAACAGTCTCATCAACCCACTTCTGAACCCTTCCCTTCTTCTCCTCCCTCATCTGGTCCTCTTCCTCCTCGCCCTTCCACCAAATCATATCCGCCTTTTGCTTAGCCTCAACCCTCTTCTTTCTATCCTCTTCGATTGCCTCCAGGATATCAGGCTTGGCGAGACAAACAAGGCAGTTACTGGGATCTAGCCAGTCTAGGTGCACATTGACGGGGAAGATGAGGTTGCAGCTGTTAATTCGACGCTTTCCTCGGCACATTTGGTCGATCTCCAGACGGTGCTCTAGAGTTTCGCCGCAGCCCCTGCAACGGACTTCGTAGGTTGATGTGTGGCACATGGTAGCAGTGGGAAAAGACGGAATAGTAGTCTTGACTCGATTAGAGCGTTGACGAGAGCGCGAATTGCCTGTTGCGCTGATCGTGGTAGATTGGCAGACTTCCGAATCGAAGGTAGTTGACGGTTGAAATGTCGGAAGGTAGTAAAGGTATGTAGCCTAAGGAAAGCAGGAAATCGTGGGCACAAGATAGAATAGCTCTCTGGGCATCGTTCTCGTTGCATTCATGATACAACAATAGATCATTAGAACAGGTAAACAAACATGTGCGCACAGGTGCTTTCACTGCTGCTGCAGTGAACAGGCCAAGATCATGTCTGTAAAATGTTATGCATTAGTTTTGCAGTGGCAGACCACTGTCAACCATTCTTCCATCTTGATTTTCGGTCTTCCTGTAGTGGTGCAGCAGTTATCACCTCGATGACCCGTGACTAGGTTCAGCTCCAACGAGGAGCCGAGATACATGGTTGCGATGAATGTTAACCATTTGTATCGTGGGACTCCAGCCTCGTATTTTCAAACTCGAGACCTCTAAAAAACGAAGAGTGGGGGTGGGAGAGAGTTTTAGGGTTTTAGGTTCGAATTTTAGAAGGTTTATAAGTTTTAGGTACGGAGACCACTGCACCACTCTTCGTTGGAGGGTACGAATATCGTTTGATTTATAAAGGTAGGGAGATGTGAGATACATGGTTGCCACGCGTCTACTACAGATATTGACATTGGGCCTTGCATGACTCTACAGTTAGACTCGCAATGAATGTCACTGATGGGAGAAAGGCTTGTGTAAGAGTATTTACTTTGAACTAGCTATAAACATCATACGCGTATCATGGTATCATACAATCTCTTGCCAACTCATCAGCAAGGCCTATTACCTACAACCATCATCCATTATTCATGGTGGACGGTACCTGCCTGCTCATCCTTCCTATGTCCATGACCACCATCAGTGACACCAGATGGCCGAGCCAACGTCTCATCATCACTGATGTTGTTCTGAGGAGCACCCTCGATGTCAAGACCTGCTTCCTTGCGGATTCGCGACATCTCCTCGGGCGGCGGTGGCACCCACTTGGCACTCTTGATGGGGTTGACCCCCTCAAGATACATAGTGTCAATCTCCTCCAGTGTACGACCCTGTCCCTCGATAACAAAGAAGTAGACAATAATTCCACCGAGAAGGTTACAGCCAGCAAAGACGTAACCATAACGGAAGTCAATATCGGCAGTGATAAACGGTGTGAAGAAAGCGAGGAGAAAGTTCCACAGCCAATTACTCGCGGTGGCCAGTGCCATGCCCTTGGCGCGATATCGCGAAGGGAAAATCTCAGCCATGATGGTCCAGATCATGGGTCCCCAGGTGGTAGCGAAGCCGAGAATGAAGAGACAGGCAAAGACAATCATGGCAATGCCTGCACTCTGAGTATTCTCTGGGTGATCACGATCGAGCGCAAAATGTCCGACGGATGCAAAGATGAGGAAACACATAAACATCCAAGTACTTCCCGCAACAAGAGACTTACGTCGACCAAAATGCTCTACAATGTATAGACCAATGAAGGTGACGAGGAAGTTGATGGTGTTGAGAATGATCTGGGTCTTGTAGCTGTCAATCGACACAGAGCTGAAGATGGTAGTGCCGTAGTAGAAGAAGTAGTTGGCACCCGTGAGCTGCTGGAACATCTGCAGAGCCATGCCGAGGAAGATGCGGTATGCCATTCGAGGAGCCTTGAACATCTGAACAAACTCCTTGACGGGGTTGCCCTTGATTTGGCTCTCGGCACGAAGCTTGCTTCCGATCTCCTCCATCTGGGTGTGAATTGCCCAGTGGTTGGGTGTGGCGCCGTAGACCTTGCACAGAGTGTCACGCGCGCGATCGACTTTACCTTTACGGTAGTCGAATCGAGGAGTATCGGGCAAGAAGAGAATACCGATACCGAGAATAAGAGTAAAGACCCAACCAACTCCGATGACGATGCGCCATGAAGCGGAGCTGTTTGCGTGGTGGGTGACAGTGCCGTAGTTGATGCAAGCCGCCAAAAAGATTCCCATGGTCTGTGATGTCAGCGGATACTCGTTACTTTAGGAACCTGGTGAACTTACAATGAATAGTTGGTAACAGCAGACCATAGCACCTCTAATCCAAGGCGGTGCAGTCTAGCACAATCAGTAAAGCTCAAAAATAATTGGATGCACAGAAGCTCACCTCAGCCTGATACATGGGAACCAGCAGAGACAAGGCGCCTACACCCAATCCAGCGACCCATCGGCCCATCATGATCTGAACCCAATTATGGTTTGACGCAATCTGGATGACGAAGCCAATCGCAATGATCCAAGTCCATCCTGAGATACTGTACTTGCGGCCGATGCGATCCGATACAGGCGCTGCGACAAGAGCACCAATAAGTGTACCGATGGAGAGAAGCGCGACAATAAGACCAGACCGAACAGTGGTGAATTCCTTTTTACCGTCGGCGCCAGTGGAGCCAAAGCGGTCGAGAAAGTCGGGCATCTCGAGGAAGCCCGAAATTTGACCCGTGTCGTAGCCAAATCTGGATATTATTAACAAATTGTCAACTACAGGATGCAATGCGGACTTACAGAAGACCACCCATGGAAACAAAGGTGGCTAGTAGGAAAGATCGGCCTGTGATTCGAGGCAAAGGCGAGTAGTCAAGTCCACTCAAGGACCGACGCGCACCGGCCTCCTTGCCCTTTTCCGAATTAGGATTCTGCTCATCGAAGTGAACGGTGAGAAAAGACGGCGCCATGATGGGCAATGTATTCAACACCTGCAATAGTATGATGTGTTTATCGATTGAACGAACGCGGGGGAGGTGAGGAATAAATACATCACCATTGACTTTCAGCTACCCATGACGTTGTAGTCATGAACAAGAGTGATGTCAGGCCCGTGTGGGCGTCCAATTACGGAAGTCCCCTGTCGATGGTCTCGAGACCATCAAATCGGTCCGTCCTAATCTGATTTGTGGGATGCTGCCCACGGGGTTGCAAAGCTGGGGAAACACCCGAGCTTACCCACTAACAGCCATGACGATATGATGTGAATTGAATTCAGGGCTTTTTGTGATAGGTCGGCAAGTCCTAGACGCTGTGGGCTCAGGTACAAACAGTGCACGAACGGTACATGTCGTCAGAAGGTAGCAGGCTACACTAACCCTGGCTGACAGGCTGCATTGGGTGAACTAAAGGGTATTTGATGACGACACCCGAGGGATCCGATGGACACAGAACACGACAATTAATGGTGAGTTTCTATTATTTCTAACAGTGCTTCATTCATATAAATATCCATATCAATAGTTATTAATGGTTCTCCCCTTTCATCAAAAGTGGCCTCACCAACTCATCTCCATCAATTCTCCAGATTCCCCAATACCCCAGAATATCCCCATCGCCCAGCCGTCAAAAATCTCTTGGTCCGATCTGCCAAGGCCCATTCGCCGATCACCCATCCAAAACCTTGGCACCCAAACGATGACGTTCAACTCCCCAAACGTTTGCAAGCAAAAAACAATCCCTTGCCATTAAATTACCCACTCTCTTCACCATTTTCCCACTCAAACCAAGTGCCGAACGGTCCTGCTTCGGTCGAAATGCCATTTCTAATCAATTTTATTTCGTACCCCAGATTTTTACCTTTGCCCACGCGTCAAGTACAGTTGAGGTTGATGCATGCTTCCTAATGCTTCAGCCGCTTCAGAAGCCCGGTATTCCCAGCGCCACGGCGTCATTCTTGTACTGTTTAAACCTAGCCCACCATCCTTCCCCAGAAACCAGTTTTTTGACAGCTGTGTTCCTGGGGTAGTGTTGGATAGTTTGTTTAGAGGTGTTTTATAGAGTATCACCATCGCCGCCATTCGCTTGAGACAATTTGTAGACGTTTTGAGTAAGCGGCGTCTCATCTGTTTAATGTTCTATGCTTGTCCAGCGTGCGACAGGTCAATGTGTGGGCTTGCCAGTGGTCACCATCGGGGAATATCTCCAAACTAAACTAGCGCTTTGTTGTGTAGGTGTGGAATCTTACCCTGCACCAGCGTCAATGTCCTCGTGTTCGCTTTCTTTTCCAACCGAAAGTTCCGTTGAAAAGAGACTCTGAACTACTCTTACCTCGGATCTTCAATCCTCTTCATCGGCTATGATAGTGTCAAGGAATCGAAATAGGACCGATAACATCGAGGGCTTCGCGTCGAAGGCTGCAAACGTGACAGCACAAAATAAAATTACACAGTACAGCTCAAATCGAACAAACTGGTTCGTTTTTTCTAGTTTTTTTTACCACGTTGTCTATTTATGTAACATTGTATTATTATTGACTTTGACCTCATCTATATCTTTCTGCGATAGACTGAGGTTATAAGATGTGTAATATCGTATAAATGTGCAAAATTGAACGCATGTCTCTAATCTGTGTCAGATATTAACATCACCCTCTATCTCTAAGGGAAGGAACAGGTGCGGCTTATTATACTTATTAGGAGGGAATTTTAAAGTTATCTTGGAGAAGGTTAGAGGGCTATTCTACAGTTAAGTTATTGTGTAAATTCCTGAGGTATAGGGCTTTTATTATGTTAGAAATCGTGTTATTTGATATTGATCATTGAAGCCTGGAGCTTTTTCCTTTTCCTCATATTAGAGACTAACATCACATTTGTTCATTCTGAAGGATGTAGATGAGGTCAAAGTCAATAATAATCACATCTGTTCATCTGGTAAGTCGAAAAGAATCTCTTTGGATATTAGCCCATGATGCATCTCAGTATGCTGCAACTACTCATTCAAACCTTCGTCAAGGATTTCAAAGCATTCCAACTAACAAATAACTCCTCACTTTTGATCTTTAGCCTCTCCACGCTCCCTCACAGTCTTGGCAATCTCATCGCCAACTGCTGTCTGCAAACTCTCGAAACCCTTTACAACACCATCCCGATCTCCCTTGCTTGACTCCTGGCTCATCTTGAATTTACCCTCCAGCTTAGTCACTTCAATCTCAATACCAATAATACTCCTTTTCAACAGTTCGATGTACTTCTCTGGCGCGTCTGTCACTTTCCATGGTGTCGGCTTGTCACCACCTGTGTATCCCATGGTATTCTTCTCGTTATGGTCTGTTAGATCAGAGATTGCTTTCCCGAGAAAACCTGACGTTTCCTCGTTGTTCTCGTAGTATATGCGTGCCTTGCCGTATACCTGCGCCGCAGCGTAGTTCCACGTCGGAACAACCTTTCCCGTAGCCGGTTTCGTTTCGGTGTAGAATTTGGGTGTAACATAATGATGCGCAGGTTTGTTGAAGATTACAAGAACTTCGTCTTCGAGATAGCCCTTTGAGGCTGGGTTGGCAGAACAGTGCTCCATCATAGTCTTGCTTTGAGGGTTCTGTCGCGCAAGGTGTCCCCTTAGTCGACCCAATTCAGTCTCGCTGGTTTCATCTTGAACATCCAAAAGAAATGGAATATGGCTGCTTTGGAGGAAAGAGTGGGTTGGAGATTTGATGCCGGTTGTGAGCATGCCCAGGGGATTCTCATGAATGAGGCGGCGAAGAACCCGGAGATCGGTCTCGGCGTGAGTAGAACGGATGTACATTCTGAAGTATGGCGTTGCAGATAAATAGACCGGGTTGGTCTAAAAAGAGATTATACTTGTAATTCAAAGATATCCCAAAATGTCACAGACAACGGATGGTCTCGAGTAATAAACGGTTGGCGGAGGAGGCGGCCCGCTTAAAAACAGGCGCCAAGTAAAGACAATTATCTACACCGGGCCGGTCACAAGTGACAAATCAGAAGCAGAGTCATTCTAAGCGTGGTCTAAAACGGATGGAAAATGTGCAATCGGTAATTGGTCATTGGCAGTAGCGGCATCGGATGTACCACCGGGTTCGTATTACTCATTGTGTCACCGAACACAATATGCAGCACTTGGCGATGTAACACTCGGACCCAAGTACCGAAATCAATTATCAAGAGAACGCTTTCTCCGCGGGTTGATCTTCTGACTCATTCATCTCAGTATTGTCACAACGAACCCTCTATTAACGCCGACCCAAATCTACAAAGTCTTGACCATGATATGATCAGTTTGCACTATAGACCCGATTGTAAAATCATGATCCCCGACCTGTTTGTACCCCCATTTCTCGTACGCCTTCATGGCTCTAATATTCTCTTCCCACACACCAAGCCATAAATGCTTGTACCCTTGCTCCCTCGCCATGGTCTCAATCTTTTTCTCCAAAGCCTTTCCCACACCGGTGCCTTGAGAAGAAGAGCTCACGTAGATGCGCTGCAATTCAATTGTCTTTTCTAGGCCTTCCACACAAGGCTCAGTGCTTCCTCGAGTAAGATATGCGAATCCAAGAAATCCGTCATCATTTGTGGCGATGATGACATCTCTGTCGGGGTCGTTGATGTCTTTGATGATTGACGCTTCTGTGTATGATTCTTCCAAAAAGGCGGCTAATTCATGGGGTTCGACTGAGTGGCCGAATGTAGTTGAGAAAACATGTGCGCCAAGCTCTGCAATGCGGCCTGCGTCGGCAAGTGTCGCGAAGCTAATAGTGACAGGCTTCTTGGAAAGCGAACTGGGTGTTTGTTCTTTGGTTGTCATTGAAGCGGCTATTGGGTAAATTGATGATAGAATTGATAATTGTTTGGTGATAAATATACCGGTGAGAAGGATGGTAGCGAGTGAAGATCTCCAATTGGCGGGTCAATATAGCTCGATAAGGCGGCGTAAAATACTTAACTTGTTCAATTGGGCAAGTCACTAATTTTCAATACGCGTACTCTGTACTCCATCATGCGGCGCTTCTGGAATCATCTTGCCACAGCCTGGAACGTTTTGTCTTTTCGGCTCCACCTCCGAACCTTAGCGTACGCCCTTGATGTCAAAAAATATGCATGAAAAGAGCATTCCCGGGGCCGGAAATGCAGGTTCTGGAATCAATAGTCATCACCACATTAATTAACTGTGTAAAATATTTTCCCTTGTACCTTGGTCATCCTGTGTCAATACACTTGGCACGCAGGGCGCGCAGAATGACAACCATCTGTTCAATGCTCGACCCTGGGAACGCCCATCTTTCGCAAATCCGTATTCCCTTGTCCTGCAATTGGTTGAGATCCGGGACCCTCAATGCATCCAGTTTGGAAAAGGCTGCGAACGATAATAGCAACACTACAGCCATGGTTCTGATAGTTGTGTTAGTGTATGTGTCTGATATTTTGAGATTTTACATACCCGTGTAGGAAATTCTCCAATGTGGCTGTTGGTGCGTGAACTGCATGTTCCACTGCATTGAGATATCGGCGACAGTGTACTAGACATTGTCTTGCATTCTCGAGCGTGGCTGGGTTGGGTGAAGTCCCCGGTGCTAGTGCACAAACTTGATACAGAAATGGTCTGTATATGATATCGCCTGTAGTATGGTATCGTATACTTACCATAGTATCATCAATGCCTATAGGAGGACTATCCAAGTTTGGTCGGATACTATGAGGAAGGAGATGGTACCAAGCACCCAACTGACGATTCAATTCGTGGGCCAAATTCGGGAGGTTGGAAAGTGTCTCTTCCGAGCTGTCCCCTGCGCTATCTCCTGTACCTGGTTCGGCCTCGGCGTAGAGAACGTAGTGAATGCGGTTTAGTAGGCGACGAGATGAGAGATCCGCCAACCAACGGTGCATGTAGGGTTCAGAAGGGCCATCGGACCATGGATAAGGTAGTTTGTCGACAATCTTTTCAATGCCACTGCGAGGAAGGTGATGTTCTGCGAGGATGTCACTGTTGCCAGTTAGCAGATGCATCTCAGATTCTGGTAGCAATGTCTCACCACTCCAAGACCAGGATGGCCCAGAATACTCTGAGGATTGACTGATCCTGCGAGCCACCTGCTCCATCACGCAACAGTTTTTCAGACCTAGGTATTATTAGCATGGTGAACAGCAAGTAGTGCAAGTGGATATACCTAATCCAATAGTGCTGTACATCAGTGGAAGCCATATGAACCAGCCGCCACGCAAGCAAAGGTCTAGACAAGTAACTATAGTATAACGCCGCCAGGTATAACGCCTGCGGTAACAAGGGATCGCCACCAAAAGAACACAATGATTCTGTCAGGAGAAGTCGGACTGCAGGTGTGAAGTACCGAATGCCAGGACTCCAACAAGCATCCATGCGATTGGGCGTCTCGGCGGCGACAGTACCAAGAGCAAGTACAACCAAAACTAACGCTGAGGAAAGATCGGGTCGTGGACCATGGTCGAGAGTCTGATCGTATAACTCGTAGAAAGCTCTCTGGTCAAGAATCGGATGGAATCGATGGACGAGTTGAAAGTAATTTCTGACAAGATGGTCTGTTTCGTTTGGTGATAGTGATGGAAGGTCGATTTGACTAGCAGGCACGGCGTTAAGTCGAAGACCTTCAGGGATGGGCCGTCTCAGTTCGATGTGAAGAAACAGATCAGCAGGATAGTGTCCTAGCAAAGCCTTTGCTGGTGCGGAGCGGAGGAGATTTCCAGTGGTGGAAGAGTGAGACAGAGGAATGTCCATGGTAGTGTTGAAGACATTATTGTTAGCAAACTGTGAGAGGGAAGTCTGCGTCCCAGGGCCGGTTGAGTGAACTGAAGAAGCCGGAATAATTCCATCCTCAGGAGTGATTGCCTCTCCATGTCTTAAGATCGGGTAAGGAGTTGAAACTGGACTTTTTTCTCTCCGTCCAGCCAAGGCAGATTGAAAAGTTGATTCGAGTGACTCAAGTCGGTCAAATATTTCATCAACTCTATCCACCGATATAGCAATCCGTCTATCCATGTCAGCAACAGCACAAGACACACCTTGGGAAAACTGCAACACATACTTGCTTTCACTGCCCTCATCACGATATTCACATTCGGAGTGATTAGCTTCCTCACAAAGCGTACAGACGGGTTGCCTGCCATCGCATTTCCTCTTTCTACACGTCCTATTAGCACAAACCCAGGTAACAACACAATAGCCAATAGAAAATACCTTTTCCTGCAGTAATTACAAGCCTTGGCGGCTCGCTTCCGCTTTGCAGACTCCATTGCGTATGACGCTGACGCGCTGGGGAAAAATCTCTTGCGGAGGGGGCGGAAGATGGGCGGAGACTGGCGGCTTCCCTCTCCGCCTTTGAGTTTAGCTCCGCTCCGCTGGTGTCGGAAGAACTACTGCCCGGGCTGGGAATTAGTGCCCGGGATTACAGCTTCGGATACTGTCCCAAGGCGATGTTATTCAAAGGGGATATTGTACAGGTGACATGCGAAAGAATAATAGTCACTGTCGGTTCTCTACCGTTCTAGTTAGTGTTTCCCGTGATGTTTTTTTCTTATTGAATTAGAGTCCAAAGTTACATTATTCTCTCCGTTTAAGCTCCTCCTTGTACTTCTGATTGTGTTTATTTAATTATTAAGATTACATTCACAACAGCCGCTAGAATGATACAATACTTTATAGTTATCTCCTAATCATAATGAAAGGTCAGTTAAATCATAACTTAATTTTCTTGTATCAGAGAAGGCAGCGTGTCAACACATACTTCACATCGCAAGTCACCCAGACCTTTCCCTACGAAATATTTACGACTTATGGAGAACACCAACATAAGATCAGAGGTTTGGTGACATTTCAGAGATTCATTACTGTGCTTGTGATTACTCATGAGCCATCTAATTCTATATGGGAAACTCGACAGGCTGGGATCCAATGACGAAATAGATAGCGTCTTGTCTGCTAACGATAACGACTTAGCACGCCATCACGAGCTACTCCACAAAGGAGATCACCTTGCAACGTGAATGATCACAACCAGATTAAAATATCTGATAAATGAACCCAACATTTGAGTAGCGACGAGAGTGTCGGGAGTAGTTGGGTGAGTTTCGACAAAACCTGAAGATGCGCGTAGCTCGACTCACCAGTGGCCACCCCCGTGATTATTTACATAGAAAGAGCCTGGTGTCCAAAGGACGATTCTATTTAAATGACTTGACGTCGGAGCGAGATCCGTGTATTACCGACTTCCCGAGATTGACACCAACAGAATGGGGAAAGTTTAAGATTCCCTGTCAAATGTGACAATATCAATAGGACTAGTGTCTTTGTTCGGTAAATGAGTAATTCTTCCAAAGCACAAGACCAATGACATCAACTCATCTTATCAGATATTCTGTTTCTCTGCGGGATTTTAGCGGCTTTGTGGCTGATGTAACGTGTCGCAAGATGAATAGGAAATTGTGTGATCGATCATCGCGGGGAAATAAGGATAGAGTATGATATAAACAGGCAATTCTGTCATTCTGATACAGTATCATCAGCTTGCATCAAGTCCTTGTTTATACAACAATGTCTACCACTACTACCACAGAGACGCAGAGAACTGTGCCAATCAACGTCGAGGCCAGTAAATATCCTGAGCCCTTGATCCCTTCCGGCGCTCTCGATAAGTTTAAATATGAAGAATCAACACCTGTCATTGGACGTGAATACTCGACCGTAAATTTGGTCGACGACATCATCAATGCTGAAAACGCCGATGAGTTGATTCGTGATCTTGCCATCACAAGTAAGTCAGCAACAGTAGCAGCCAGGCCGAAGCTTATAATCTCCAGTCTCACAAAGAGGTGTTGTCTTTTTCCGTGCACAAGACAACCTCACCGATGACCTGCACAAACAGCTCGTCCATCGTCTGGGCCAACTCTCTGGCAAGCCATCAGATTCAACACTGCACATCCACCCTCTTCTCAATAGTCAGAGCGAGTTTGGCGTGGAGGACAAAGAAATCAGCGTCATTTCCTCAGAGGTTCAATTCATAAAGCGTCTCAAAGATCGCGATGATCGCAAATTCGGCGCTGCGAGCTGGCATAGTGACATCCAGTTTGAGCAGTATCCTGCCGACTACACAAGCCTGCGCCTGACCACACTCCCCGCTGGAGGTGGCGATACATTGTGGGCTTCTGGATACGAGCTGTATGATCGTTATAGCGACGCGTATCGGAAGTTCTTTGAGGGTCTAACGGCAACTTTTCACGGTGACGGATTTCTTCGGGCAAGAGATGCCAATCCCGACCTTTATAAGATTTACAAAGAGGCACGAGGAAACCCTGCGAATGTTGGCGATGATCTTGCTGCCGTTCATCCCGTGGTACGAACCAATCCAGTCACAGGTTGGAAATCCATCTTCGCCATCGGTAACTTCCCCAAGCGAATTAACGAGTTGAGCGAGCGTGAGAGCAGAGAGCTTTTGCAATCTTTCTACCGGAGGATTGAAGAGAACCATGATTTACAGGTTAGGTTCAGGTGGAGGAACCCAAATGATATTGGTCAGTACTCCCGGGACATGTGATATTCTAGTGCTAATCTATGCAGCATTTTGGGATAATCGTAGCGTTTTCCATAGCGCGACTAATGATTATGATGGACTGGGTGAGCGTACGGGTCATCGTGCTGTGGGAATTGGTGAGAAGCCATTCCTCAATCCCAGCAGTCAGTCAAGGACAGAAGCATTAAAGAAGAACTAGTGCAGTAGATGAGAATTGGATTTGATCGAGGCTAGAGAGTTAATGCTTAGCATGTTCAGAGTGGAACAAAGTGTCACAGATGGTATGCGGATATGAAGGTAGTTACAAACTCGCAACTCTAAATTAGTCTGTGCAATTCAATTTTGAAGACTTCCATTAAACTTTGTATGTAAGGTTTTTGCCAAGTATTCGTTCAGTAACTATCGGGAGAAGTATAAATATCAGTCCCAGCTCTTGGCAGCAGGATCCTTCCTCCTGCCTTTCTCCTGCTCAACACTGGCACGCAAATATTTGTTCACTTCTGCTCCTCTGGATATTCATTCACCCACTTCAAGAAGCAGAAGTTTTTCCAAGCACCTCGAGCGAAACAGTCAGATCCCTTTGCAATGGATCTTTTCAAAAAGTTACCGCCTGAGCTGCATCTGCGGCTATTGCTTGCGATTCGCTGCAGAAAATCCGTATCATGCCTTACTCAGGCTTCGCCGATCATGCGTCAACAATATTTTGCACACAAGGCCTATCTCGAGAAAAAGCTACTCACTATTGATTTCGGTAAGGCAGGGATCCAGGAGGCCATGGCAATCCTTCTATTTCCGGCGCCCGCTTGTGGTGTGAGCGCAGTCAGTCAACATTTACATAGCTGGTCGAAAGGTCAACTCCCTGATCCTTTCGAAAGCAACAACAAGCAACTGTTGAGAGAACTGATCAGACTACACGGCTTCTTGCGCATGTTCATAGAGGACTATATCACCAAAGCCATTGCAACCGACCCATCCAGAGAGTATCTTTGTCTCCCAACATTGTCACTCTACAGGGAGCGTTCCTTTTTTAGGGAGGAAGATGTTTTTGTTCCGTTCGACTCCACTCACCTTACCAGCTCTGAAATGCAAAGATTTATGAAGGCGTTTCTGCGTTATGAGCTGGATTGTAAGGTACACGTCGCGACTATACTGTTCCAGCAAACTGTTAAGCTGAGTTTGAAGAGGCATTTCAAAAGACGGAAGCTCAACGAACTTGAACACGAAGCTATCATGTGTGTCGAGAGCTATGTCCAGTCGCTCTATGGAGCAATGATCGCTCAATGTGGTGATGCGTGGCTGCCAACATCACCTGAAAACTCTTCAACTAAGAAGGGCCTTTTGTTTCCTGATAGCTTCTACATGGATCCCGAAGCCTACGGGTCTGACTTGGGACTCGGCGATAGCGGCGGCGCTACCATCGCAAATAGATTGTCAGATTTCGGACTTGATCTAGCAGCGGAGCTTCTTTGCATCTTCAAGGACAAGAACGTTCACAAGGTGGAATTGAAACGCTTTTTCGTCAAAATATCGAATTCAGACCTCTATAAGTTCAATGCTGGCATGGGTCACCTAGAATCCGAGATACTCGAAGATCCTGAGCGTCAACAGCCAACCGGACTCGACGCGCCCATGTACCATAGACTCAGAGGTCGACTTTGTCGTGGAGGACTTCTGACGAAAATCTATAGGCGGCGTGCTTGGGTGTTCTTCGACAATGATCGTCTTTACCCAAGACGAAGAGCTTCTCGACAAACTTTCCCGACCGAGAGATTTCTCATAAAGCAACGCAGCACAGTAACTTATGTTGATGGTTGGTTCCTCAACCCGAAACTCACCGAGGCTTTGCACCGCTCACAAACCTGGCATGACGGGTTTGCGGACGAATCTCCAGAGGCGGTTTCGCCAGCCACCCTCCCCGGTTCAGTACCGGTTGGATACTTGTGGACGATCTTGAAAAATGGAAGACAAACTATCAAGATGGGCCCATTCTGGAATAAGACAAACAAACCGTGCGATGTCGGCTCACTTGTGGTTTGCTTTCCCCTGCCTCATCGGCAAGCGAGCCATGAGATTGGCGAGTATACGAATGGTTGGAAGGTTCTGCCAGGGTAGAGATATGCGCATTAAATCATCATATCCTTATACTTGCGCATCCGTAGCGGGAAGTGCTTTCACACTTGCTGCAGTCGATCCCTTGCCTGGCGGTCCACCACTGACTCGAGCCCAGTACATTCGTTAGTATATAGAACAAAATTCTTCGTTGTGTCATCTTACCTCCGCTTTTCACCCTTCAGCCGCTTTTTCCTCTGTGACGTCAGCGGAAGACTTACACGCAACTTCGCCAGCCTTTTCAACACGACTAAATACTGACCTTATAAATATCCCTCTGAGATAGATCAATTTTATAAGAAATCTATTTTTCTCGTTGTGCGGAATCTGCGCTGTAGCTGCTGTACCTGCGTGTAGAAAACGTTGACTTCGCCGCATCCCAGTAGGGTCGTAGCCACGCCAAACAGCGAACCGAACGAAAGTAGGGTTTGCGAAGCGCGCATCATGTTTGACTGGATGTTGAAAGGTTAATGATAATGGTAAATAACACGAGATCTTAGACGTTGTCAACTTGAGCGTCTCTAGCTTGATGTAGTATATGTCAGCGCTAATGCGAGAGAATTTTCTCTCCAAGCTGAGGAAAGTAACTCAGACAGACGAGGACCAGATACGACCTCCTCGAGCTCTTGGAAAAGATCCACAAGAGCATCTTAGCTAGATCGATAAGTGAAGTCACCATTTCCTGTGAATATCATTTTTTCCAGGTTTGTTGATGGTTCTTCCTTCCCGTAGCAAACGAGCTGAAAAACGAATCCTTTCATCACTGGTTGGAAAGCAATGTCTGACCTTTTGGGAAAGCCGACATTTACCGATGCGCCTAGATGGACACGATGATGAATCCCTTTCCAAAGCAGAAGCGGGTGATCAGACTAACGCTAGCTGCCCAGTTGCGACATCAGGGTGTCTGGCCGTGCATTTGCAAACATAACAAATGCAATCCTGCAAATAGGACATTGACCCAGAAGTCATTTTATATTGAGCTATCCTGACCAATGTTAGGCACAAGAATCGGACAAAGTCTAAGGGAATGACTCATTCAATGATCTACGTAATTGAGAACCAGTCAGCGAGATGTCTATCACCAACTTCATCATTCGCGATCGCGATCATAGTATCAAGTGAGGCAGGGGTAAACTCTAGCGTAAATGCTTAGGGACAATCAGTCTGTTACTGTATTTTCTCTACTATCGTGTATCTATCATGCTAAGTCATAAACATAGATCATTTCATATCTTGGTATTTTCCTTTTTACTCCAATGCACTCAACCACCTGGATAGATCCTTTGCTCCGTCAGCCGTTCTGAACTTTTGCCCACCGTCATCCCAAGGCGCAACCTCAGCTGGTCTCACAATATGCGCCAGCTGAAGGTGCGCCACTGCCAACATGGAAGATCCAGATATTCTCACGCCCTCACTCATGGACACGGAAGTCAACAGATCAATCTCATGTTTCATCACTGTGTCTGATGTGGTTTCCTTCTCTTGATCGAAGATGGCCTCCCAGTGTCCTGTTCTGGAGACTTGCGATCGACAATCCTGCTCTTCTTCGTACACCATTTCTTCGAGAGTGCCTTCGCTGGCTGGACCTGAAGACTCTTTGATGCTGCGGATCTTGCAGAACCAACCTACCTTTGAGCCCTTGACCTCGACTCCGAATGCAAGCATGGCGATGAAGACTGAAGCGCGCTTCTCGTTCTTCTTCATACTTTGCATGCCCTGAATAGCCACTACGCATCCATAGTGGCCGGACTGGCCCCATGGCTTGAGACTGGTGGTGCTTGAGTCTAGCCTTGGGAACGATTTAATGGAATCATATGGGATTGTGCCACTGTCGAGGGTCACGAGTACTTCATAGGTGGCATACCCATAGAACTCGGGTTGATAAGGAGCGCGTTCCCTGCTACCAGCAATAAACATGTTTTCCTCGCGAAGCTTCGTGGATCCTGTCAGCACAGGTACCGGACAAGGTGGTGTTCTGTTACGAGTGCAGCGGTCTTTTCCTGGTAATCTGTTGAGGAGAAGGGCGACTTGCTGGTTCTCGGAGTCTCTTCTGGCGTTGAGAAGGACAAGCCATTGCTCGACAGATTCTGTAATGGTGTTCATTATGGGTAACTTGATGGACAGCCCAGCATTTGTCATGGTGTAAGTCTTGGCCTCGTGGACTGGCCACTCGGTGTAGATGCTTGAGTCGACAAATGTTCTGGGCGAGGGGGACAGAATGCTGGCCCAGTCCTGGGGAACATTTTGGTCATCCCAGGCCCAGCAAAAGAGCGTCTGGTCGTTGGAAACACGGATGATTTCCTCTTGTAGTCTGATAAACGCACGCATACCCTCTCCGTAGACGATTTGCATGTTGATGTCGAAGATACCCAGCATACAATAGGCGATGTCCTCGACTCTAGTTGTCTCTCTCTTGGACAGCCAGGACATACGCTCACCGACGCTAGCTTTGTAAAAGGTACAGTCGAGATATTGTTGGTCGATCTTGGTGACGAAGGATATTGTGTTGGCGAGAGACTTTCTTGTTCCAATGGTTGACCAGTCTTTGGCAAAGAATACCACAGAAGTGGGGGCGAGAAGCTCGGGTAGAGTCCAGCCTCTGGTGAACCACCTCGAAGCTCTAAAGGGCTGCATAGGATCGAAAGCGCCAGTATCAAGAGCAGGAACATCGCTCAAGTAGACGTAACAAACGACAGCATTCTTATACCATGAGAACATGGCGTTGAGTGCCTCGGAAACCTCTGAAGAGCTGCTCTTGTCGATGCAGTTGGTGTCGCACCAGAGGTACATGATGCCGTCCTTTCTGGCCTGCTCGCAGACACGTCTGATCTTCTGGTGGCCCTTCTTGAGCTGCATCAGCTCGAGGTTGCCCTGCCAGTCTTGGTACGTGGCCTCGTCGGGACCCCATGTGTGTGATAAAATGGCATATTCTGGAGGCTGGCCGAAGAATTCCTCTAGCTGGAAGGTTTTGGTGTGTATGAGACGCATGTTTGAGACGAGACATTTGATTGAAGAGGGATCAGGGGATGGAATTGAGGTGGTGATGGAGCAGGTAGAAGTATTAGAGCAAAGACCCATAGATTATAGCGGTGAAGCCCCACCAAGTGGCATGGGGATGATGTGGCATGCATACAAGAGCTGTAGAACACGATGGACGATTTGTTGGCAGTTTTTGAGTCAGGGTCATTTGTGAGTGATGCTGTTGATGCCCAAGTGGTTCTATGATTGTTGTCAGAGGGGTGATGGGTGAGTCATATGGTGTGGTGTTTGACTGTTTTCTGAGGTGATAGTAGTCTCATTCATTAGAGTTGGTAGACACTGATATTAAGTATACTGTGATTGCCAAATAAAGTAATGTCCTGATCTACATCATGTCTCGCATGCAACATGTCAAGATGTGATTATGCGGGTACCTGATGCTGCACGTGCTGAGCCAGGAACTCCCACGCCCGAATGTTATTATTGGCACATTTCGCTTGGCTTTGCTTTTTACTTATTATTGGCTCCGTGCAAAAAGAGCCACAAACTCAATTGCCGACATATGGCGTCGGCAATGGTGTGGTCTGGCCTTGTAGTGTCAGATCAGGTCCAGGGTTGACGTGAAGGTGACAAGACTCGGAAAGGGATTGCTGAGATAGTGCAGAACACTAGATACTGAGGTTAATTTGAGAAGCCTCTCATCAAACTTAACCAAACACCAAAGAGGATACCCTCATGTTGCAATCTCTTTATGCAGAGACTTCGTCGACAAAATGAGGACTCCTCCGCAACGGAACAACATGGCATCATCCTTGTCAGCCAAGTTAAACATGATCTCGATCCCTACACAATCACGATCCACAAGCACCTAGCAAAGTTTCTTGATCGTGCCCGATGAATCCCTCAATCCATTCCTCTTTTGAGTCTTTTCCACTGCACCATTCAATGGCCTACGCAGTAAAGCCATAATCCTCATTCCTAGCGATCTTCGTTTGTACAATCCCTCGATGCATTTTTTCCCAAGAGCAGACGCCGGTCTTCTTTCCTCCCGTCCCCACAATATCCCCCCGCGCCCTAAAAACGTCGGCCCCATTTTCGATAAAGACAACTTCAAAACACCTGTACAGCCCTGGACCGACCACGACGACTCCTTGTATCCCCCCAAATCGGATCCCTTTGCACCTGCGTCGATACCTCCCGAGCCGACATGTCCCTCCTCCAAGTACCTCCGCACGCGGCTGGCCAAGAACGAAAGGCTGCGATTGTCCATGCTATGGTACTACGCGCGCGACCTAGATAGCGAACCCGAGCTGCTCGCGGGCCTCCAAGAGAAGGCTTGTCTCGCTCAAGAGAACTCGGGCTGGGAATACGCTGTTGTTGGGCTTCTCGACGTCAATGTTTACATCCGTCTGGCCACGGTTGGGCTTCAGCTCGCCATCCTCCCCCGTGGGGAGACTCTTTGTGCACACACTGTGACTCAACCCCCAGGAGTATGCAAAATCCCCGTTCCGAAACCTGCAGCAATTCGCTGAGACTCGAAAACCCTAGAATGTCTTCCTCCTCCCCAACATGCTTCAAGACTGGCGATTCCGTGAGTCACCGTACGTGGAACTCGGCGGCCTCACCGCCTACGCAGGCGTGCCTCTTCGAATGCAGCACGAGTCAGGCGAATGTGTCGGCCTCGGATCACTTTGTGTCGCATCAGCAACACCGCAACCCCCGTTATCCAAATCGCAGCAGCAAGCCCTCGCGCGTCTCGCCGATTGGATTGTCGCCGATATAGTACAATGCACCCGGGCGAGACGCCAGCGTGAACGGCGTCGCTTCGCTGAGCTTATCGCGACTCTCCAACGAGAACCCGAAGGCGAAGACGTCCAGGAACCGATACTACAAATACTCCGACAAGCCTACCCCGACGAATCCATCAGCCTGCAGGCCGCCGGGACCGAGCAAACAAACACGGGCGCGTTTGATTCAAAGCACGGGCTCTGGGAGGACGACGAGTATATCGAGGACTTCATTGCCAACTCAAACCACAGCGAACCCCCGAAAGATAGAGTTGTCCGCTTCATTTCTGCGCAGTGTGAAACAAGGCTCGGTCCTTCGGTGCTCGTGGTAGCGACAAAAGACTTCCGACGGATATTCGACGATGTCGACTCCTGGTTTCTGCATACTTGTTCCACGCTGCTCACCCAGCGATGGCAGAAGCGTCTCCTGGGAGAAGTCATGAGAGCCAAGGAGAAGTTTCTCCGAGGCGTGTCCCACCAGCTTCGGACTCCGATTCACGGCATCCTTGGTGCTGCAGAACTCCTCAACGAGGACCTCAGATCGCTAATGATGCCTGGCACCTCGGAACCGCGGCATGGGGTAGAGCCGCTGATGCAGCAGCTTGTTGAGCTTGAGAAGTCGGCTGTCTATCTTGATACCATCTCCACAGCAGGTAGGGAACTCATGTCAACGGTCAACAGCATGATCACTCTCAACAGATGGGCCGATGTCGCTGCTGCTGAACGACAGTATGCCACGCACAGCATTCAGGCCATCGAAACCGCGCTCGTCAAGGGCTTGGCCGAGTTCACATCCCGAGACGCACGCCCACGAGCTTCCGTCTTCTTCCACCACAACCTGACCCCCGCTGTCGACGGTCTTCTCATCGATCTCAATCTTTTCCGCGACAGCGTCCTCCCTCTGATCACTAACGCCGTTCAAAACACGAGTGAAGGTCTCGTAACGGTCACGACGTCGTATGCGTACGACACAACAGTCCTTACAGTTGACGTACATGACACAGGCTGCGGCATCCGTCCAGGTGACCAAAATCGCATCTTTGAGTTGTACGAGAAGGTCGCTGAGCATTCTACGGGTGCCGGGCTAGGTTTGGCACTTGCTGTCAAGTTCTCTGCACTGCTTCATGGATCTGTCGAGTTGGTGTCATCAGAGGTTGGCCGCGGGTCTCATTTCCGAGCAACCTTTCGCGATGTGCGATCCGCGGTGTCATCCTCGCCTGTGCAATCTACGGTTTCACAGTTTAAGCACTTACCGGCGAGCTTTCGTTATCTGCCGTCAGACACTCCGGATGTGCATCTGCCCGCCAACTTGGTCAAGTATCTCAGGCGAGAGGGCCTCTTCTCATCAAACGACTCCAACGAGTGTCTCAACATTGTCGACTACGTCTCCAACCCGGAGCAGCGCCAGAGATACGAGTCAATCCTGCCAAAAGGTCAAGTTGCTATCTGTCTCATCCCAAACTTGAATCAGCTTGAAGTGCCAGAATCCTCATGTGTCATCTTTGTTAAAGGGCCTTTCTCAACGTCCACACTCGACTCTGCACTGATCAAGGCTGAAGAGCTATTGAGGAGTATGCGCGAGTCACCACGAGAATCCCCACACTCGGCATCTGTCCCTACGCAGGCCAATGCCAGTGCTTTGCCGTCGTGTCAAGGAAGTGATCGGGATGAAGGGTACGGCTCCATTAACGGCTCACCGGCCCCTCAAGTAGGAGCAAACGAGACGCCTAAACTTCCGACTCCACCAGAATCCCAAACTGCAACCCCATCGGCTCAGACAGAGCCTATTGACCTGCCTATCAGACCTTTGATAGCCGTTACAGCCTCCGCAAAACCCCTCACCCTTATCGTCGATGACAATGTCGTTAATTTACGTATCCTGGAAATGTACTGTAAGAAACGTGGACTCCCCTACCTGAGCGCTGTGGACGGCCAGCAAGCTGTCGATATCTTCACGCAGCACACATCTGGTGGTCCGCCCATTCTACTAGTCCTCATGAACTTGCAGATGCCTGTGTGTGATGGCATCAGTGCTACGCGACAGATTCGCTCGTTGGAGAAGTCTAATGTAAGTAAAACAGTGTTGTTTATAGTGACAGGACAGGATAGTCAAATGGACAGAGAGGCTGCAAGTGCTGCGGGGGCAGATGACTTCCTTGTCAAGCCGGTCGGTATCAAGGTCTTGGATGGCAGTTTGAAAGGATACTTTCCAGGCTTGAATAGTTGAACTAGTGTGAATACCCCAATTGACGATGCATTTATGTTTTATAACTGCGTTCAGACCGTAGGACTCGTAATCTCCCTCGAGTGCCCCTGCTGGTGACGAATCATCGTCTTGGCTCTTCAGTAATATCCCGACTGCCAAGCCCATCAACCGTAACATTCCCGACAATCGACGAATTACAGGGCAACAGACTATGTCAGCCCAGAGATAGCTCAAGTCACCGTCAGTCTGTCATAGGCCACATCGCCCAGCCCAACCAATCCGGTTTCAACCCTCTTGGCACGCTCATTATCAGCGCATCCGCCAAGCAAAAATAGCATCATCACTCCCCAGATCATTACCGTATTTCGCAGGTCCACGACCTCGCCACTGACGTATATTGTAGCTAAAACTCTCGCTACAAGACGGTATTTAAAACTGGCCCTCCCCTCATTGTCTAGTGGGCAATAAGCTTATTTTTAAGCTTAAGCCAAAAAGAAAAAATGGCCTCCAGCGAGACACAGAATATTGCGTCTGCTCCGAGTACTCCGTCTATGCCTGCCAAAAATGAAGCTTCCGACGACATAGCGCGAGGCCCTCCGCCGCTACCATACAACCTGCGCGAACACAAATTGATGATATTTCTATTCTGGATGCTCATCTTGACCGAATGCACGCTTATTCCGATTATCTTCTATTTCTGCATCGCCAATCTGACCGATCTCCGCCCCGGCGCCATGTTTGCCATCATCACCGCCATGTTCGGCTTCATATCGGGCGGGGAATACGGGCTTCGAGGTCTTCGGCTTGCGATGAAGAAGGATACCTACCGACCGCTTAAAAACGCGGGACGCTGGAACTTTGACACGGTGCACCTCGTCCTTGGTCAGCCGTACTTTGTCATGACAGCGCTCATGATCGGGTTCAGTATTCCTGATCCGCCTATGATGCGCGGGTTGAGTATTATCATGCCTGTCGGCATCCTCATGGTCACGACGTATATGATGTGGACGGGCATCGCGCATCACTTCGGCTGGCATTTACGATGGCACCGTCTCAGCTCGCATGTCGTTGGCGATGTATACCCGCCACTTACGTTCTGTATCATGGAGGACATAACAGCGTGTGACGGTGGAGGCGGAAAGGTGTATCGTGAGGCAGCATTGGCGCGTTACAATGCGTCGCCGCGGTTCCGGAGGATGCTTGTTGAAATGCTATGGGCATGGGCCATCAGTGGGTCCATTTTGAGTATCGTGCTTATTGCTCTAGCGTGGGTTTTGCCAGTTGAGGTAGGATACACGCTTGGATGGGCTGTTCCGTCTGTCTGGGGGGGGATTGGAGCGTGGATGACCATCAAATGGGGGCAGCGATCTATAAGGATAGAGAAGGAGAATTGGGTCAATGATCGGATGATCAATGCATAGAAGAGGTTTAAACTGTGGGTTGAGTTTATACTAGAACAGGAATAGAGATTGATTTTCATGTCCCCCCAGTGTTAACGGGGTGATATCCTGGTGTGGTTCGAGAATGATGTTACTCATTTGTGCGTCCTACAACACCCGTACTGGAAGAACACAACATCAGTGGACGCTTCCACATACCAAATAAAGATAAAGCTAACACATCAAATATGAAATTTAGTCCACAATCAATCCATCATCCGCATAATCACACAAGATCGATGCATCTTGACATCAGTCTTAAAGTGTGTTTTTGCTATAGGGTAGGTTGGTCCTATCTTATCAGCACATGGCCAGAGCTTCCTGCGCTTGCTTATCTCATCACCGGTAGATGACAATTGTTTCAAGGGTGACGTCTTCTCCCAGGGCCCACTGTCGCCCTATTGCATCAGGAAACACCCCCAGATGCCGCTACCCGGTTACGTGGCTTCGGATCGTGCATGCTATTTCTTCCGTCCAACAGTTTTTGAATTATCGTTCCATGACTTTATATAAAACACACTGTTTGCCGATATCCGGGCTAATAATTCGGCTCTACAGGACGTTGATTTTTCCGTCCATGCGGTTAATTAACTATTCCTTCATGATTGTGCTGACGAACATCACAGGTACGCTTAACGAGCTGCATACCTTGGCACAACCTGGACAGAGTAATGAATACAACCTCAAGTTCCCAGAGCAATCTCTAGACATTTCCTTCTAGAACCATCAGACATCCGCTTTTCAATTCGCCCGCTTAGTCCAATGTGGCTAAAGCAGAGGAGAACGAGAGTGCCGGGAGCCTGATAGGCGGAATAACCTCAAGGTGTGAAACATATGGCCACCGGGAACGAGCTGTAATTTACGATCAACGTCGTGTTCTCGATATTCTTCCCACGATCCAGCCAATCGCAACCCGGGTTCTGTGCGCTGGTTGTTTAGCCTGATAGACCTGTACCGGCCGGGGGTTGTGGAGTGGTAGATCTGGGGTGCTTCTGTCTACCGGGCGGTAAACAAACCGGTTCTGCACACTAAGGAATTTCTCCTCCGCATTGGGGAGGGAGGGGGGAATGGATAATCCGTCCAGGCGCACCAATGCAATTTGCTTGGTTAAAGACGATTCGTGTATGCTTGTTGCGGTAGCTGGTTAGTCTATCAGTCCGTGAGCATCGTATTGTAGTCAGGTGGTGCTCAGGCGTTGAGCTGGCCATTGCTCAGACGGGGCGAGATTGACCAGAGTGGAGGATGAAACATCGCTGCCAAGATGAAACCCACTACGATTCAGCTTGGCGAAAATTCGTTTAAATGAAGCCGAGAAACATGCCGTACGTCATCTGTCTGTAGATGGCTGTAGAGAAATTCCGTATTAACAATACTGTTTATTTTGTGACTACTTACAGAGCACAGAATAGTTGAGGTGCTGTAATAGAGCATCATTCATTCCATTCATGACCAAAAAAGGAGTAAGCAAAATACAGGGGATACCAATCTGGACGGCGAAATGAGCAGGCGAATCAAGTGCCCTAAAAGTCTAAGCGGCCCGATCACACTAACCCCAAAACCCTCGCTCGGATCCGCCTCCGTGGTTCTAAAAGCCTGAAAGGGAACAACGGACATCGGTGTAGAACAGGGAGCAGGGGTTGCTTGGGGAAACTTGTTCGGACGATCTAGACTCCTGACTCCATCAGCGAAAAAGCACGACCCGTAGTAGTATCGCAGTGGGCTTGTATTTCTCCTCCAATGCAAACCCGATGCCAAGAGGAAATTAAGGGCCGTCTTGCTATGCCCGGCGTACCTGGAGCTAGCTAGGATCCTCACAATTTTTATATATATATACAAGACCGACGACCTGCTTCTTGTTCAATATCCTTCAGCCTCACCATCTACTACAACACTCTCTACCTCTACCTCTACAGATCAAACTCTCAACTCGAATTCATCATGAAGTTCCTCAGCTCCGACCTCCTCACCTCGAGCATTCTGCTCCTCGCCGCCGTCGGTGACGTCTCGGCCCAGTGCGCTCTCCCCTCCAGCTACAAGTGGACCTCCAGCAATGCCCCCATCGCCACTCCCAAGAACGGCTGGCAATCACTCAAGGACTTCACCGTCGCTCCCTACAACGGCGGCCAGCTCGTCTACGCCACCATGCACAGCAACAGCGGCTACGGCTCCATGGCCTTCAGCCCCGTCTCCAGCCTTTCCCAGCTCGGATCCGCCAGCCAGACCCAGATGAGCCAGGGCGCCGTCGCCCCTACTCTGTTCTTCTTCGCCCCCAAGAACATCTGGATCCTCGCTCACCAGTGGGGTCCTACCAAGTTCTCTTACCGAACTTCCACCAACCCCACCAATGCCAACGGCTGGTCTGCTGCTCAGCCTCTCTTCACCGGCACCATCGGCGACTCCAAGACCGGTCCTATCGATCAGACTGTCATTGGTGACAGCAAGAACATGTACCTGTTCTTCGCCGGCGACAACGGCAAGATTTACCGCGCCAGCATGCCCATTGGCAACTTTCCCGGCAGCTTCGGCTCCGCCTCCCAGATCGTCCTCTCCGACACCCCCGAGAACATCTTCGAGGCCGTCCAGGTCTACTCCATCAAGGGCCAGAACAAGTACCTCATGCTCATTGAGGCCCAGGGCAAGAACGGCCGTTTCTTCCGCTCCTTCACCGCCAACACCCTTGACGGTGCCTGGACCCCTCAGGCTGCTACTGAGGCCAACCCCTTTGCCGGCAAGGCTAACAGCGGTGTCACCTGGTCCCGAGACATCAGCCACGGTGAGCTTGTCCGAACCAGCAATGACCAGACCTTCCCCGTCGATGCTTGCAACCTCCAGCTCCTCTTCCAGGGCCGTGACCCCAACAGCAACGCCGAGTACGACTTCCTCCCCTACCGCCCTGGTGTTCTGTCTCTTAAGAAGTAAGCGGCTGGCTAGAGTTGTATCGAATATGACACCGTTATCCTTCTGAGACCTGCGCAGCCGAGCATGTTGAGCATGTGGTTTAGCGCTTTAGTGGGTGATACATGGTATTTACCCATGACACTCATTCACATGTAAATAGTTGTTTCCGATTGTATATTTTTATCGATGAATTCGAAGAGTCACATTCTTTTGAATGGAGATTTGCACATAAACTTGGTCCTGCTCTGCCGATGTGATGTATTATTGAGTAATGTAGTATTGATGACTATTTAGTGATATTAAGTACAGACTGGCCAGTCATTGTAAAACTCATCCACAGTCTTGCCCGGCCCATAGTATACTTTGGAGCCTCTGTCATTCACTGCAAACGGAAATCCTTTCTTGATGCGAGGAACAACATCCTAGGCAGTGATCAGAAAAGCGCTGTATATAAACAATGGCCGACTCACCGGATTGCAGATAAACAACCGTGCAAGAGTAATCATATCGAGTTTGCCGTCACCAATAAGAGTGTTTGCCTCTTCGACCGTGTAGTCGTGATTGGCCATTAATAAAGTCGGGCTTCCCCGAAACTTGACCAGCCTACCAAAATCAAGCACTGGATCATATCCCGCAGGCAAAGGATAACCAGAAGGTCTAGAAGCATATCCAAAGAATTGTCCAGACCCGGCAATATCTGCACCGCGGCGGCCGAGGTTAATGATGCCGACCTTGCGAGAGACCAGCTCATTGATCAAGTAGGTATATGTCTGCTGCATCTCGTCGAACTCCACTATGGAGTCGTTTAGGTAGTCTGTGGGGTTGATTTTGACGCAGATCAACTTGGGTCCGTCGAATACTTCGGCGATAGCATCGACAACCTCTAAAGTAAAACGGCATCTGTTTTCGACTGAGCCACCATATTTATCAACCCGATGGTTGGCGCGACTAGGTTGTACATCAGCACGTCTCATAACTTCCTAATATGCTTTGAACCAACCTATTCATGAATTGCTGGGGTAGGTAACCGCTAGAGATAAAACAGTAAGTGCATGTACCAATATTTGCCAATATTGACCAATTACCCTTGGGCTAGTAATTCCACACCATCAAAGCCAGCCGATTTAGCCAGTTGACAGCTTCGCTTATAAGTCTGGATCACTTCTTGGACATCAGAGATAGCTTCGACATTCTCGGTATGTCCCTAACACATTTAGCAAGAACAGACGACTAACAATAGGCTGGTTGGACGAACAGGCTCCCCTGGTAATGTCCGATACTTTCCAGCATCCGCTCTAATCGCCGAAGGAGCAAGGACTCGGCCTAATTTTTCTCTCATGATAGGAACCATCTCATGCTGACAACGCCCGGCATGCCACGCCTGGAAAAAGATCTTACCACCAGCGTCATGCACTGCATCAGTAACTTTTCGCCAGGCATCTGCGTGCTCTTGGGTGATCATGAAGGGCGCATGTTCCCAATCGCAGCCTGTCCAGTCGACAAACGTACCTTCGTTAACGATGAGACCTGTGCCGGATTTTGCTCTGTCGGCGTAGTACTTGATTTGGGCTGCGCCGGGCTTGTTGTCGAGGCAGCGGTTGCGTGTCATTGAGCCCATGACAATGCGGTTTCTTAGAGGGAGCTTATCTCCTATGGTGATTGGTTTAAGAAGGTTTGACATGATGATTGACGGTGGCTTTGAGGGTTGTGAGGTTGAATATGTCAATTGTGGATGATGATGAAGAAGATTTGGAAAGACATAAAACGAACAGAGACTGGAGGTACCTTATATACTTGCATTTCGAGATATTTAGCATCGGAATCGAGTTCGAGACAATGTTGAGCAGCAGATGTATCTGAGGATAGCTAAGGACTTGCTTGAACCTGTGTCTCAACACGGTAAAGCTCAGGTATGCCCACAAGTAAACTACGCTGTAAGGTACCTCGTCGCTATTACTCAAAGAACCCCAGCATAAGCACCATCAACTGTAAGGAAACCAACAAATCACAACCTTCCAACTCCGCAAGCGGGGCCGACATGTGCGGATTATGCATCGGGAATAAAAAGTCGCGATTGGTTGATGACAATATACTCTACAATCACCGACGTCTCGTCCTCTCATCCCGCACAATCCGTCAAAGATCCACGATGAAAAGAGCAAAATCATGTCTTCAATGCCGAGAATCCAAGCGGAAATGCCTTCCCAGCGTCAACGGCCCATGTAGTCATTGTCAACGTAGACGTCTTCCGTGCAGTAGCCGTCTGACAAATCAACCTCGTCCACTCAGCGTGGGAACGTCACCGGGGAGTGAGACTAATCTCATTGCAGGACTGACACAGCAGCTCACTATCGAGTTCGTGGAATACTACTTCAAATATCTTGACGGTAGGGTTCACAGTATTTTCCATCAGCATACTCTCCGACAGCAACTGAGAACCAAAGAGGTCGGGAAAGCATTGCTTTGTGCTATCTGTGCACTCGGATGCAAATTCTCGCCAGATGCCAAACATCGTACTATGGAGTTTGTCTTGACTCAAGAAGCAAAAACATCGGTGCAAGCAGATCTTGAGAACGTATGCATGGAGAATGTGCAGACGTGTATTTTGTTGGCACTTCTCAGCGCTGGAACCTGTCAGACCTCGTCTGAGGCTCTGTTTGCCCGTAAGTGCCACATCGAATATGGCCTTGAGTATCACTATTGACGGTATAGGCCTCGCTGTCAGTATGTCTGAGATTCTCCACCTCAATATTTCATCCACGCACGGCTCTCCAATCCTAGACGAAACTTCACACAGAGTTTGGTGGTCTCTCTATATTCTTGACCGATGGTGTTCATCCGGCCTCGGTCTACCGCGTCACATGGAGAATCCGCATTGCCCTGATATAGCTCCTCTGCCGATTGACGAGCTCTCATTTCAAGGGCTACGCTTGTCATCAGTTTACGAACCTGCACAGAAACCTGGTATCTTCACTCACATGGTCACACTGGTCCATCATTTTGGCCCAATTCAGGACTTGAACAGGTCCATGGCACGAGGAAATATGGAGCCAATTGAGAAATGCGAGGCTGTCAAACGCATTGGACAGCAGTTGGAGTCATGGCGACAGACACTTCCAGAAATCATGCACATGTCAATTCAGAATCTGTACATGCACCAACAGAACCACCTTGGAGGCCACTTCATCGCCCTTCATCTGGCCTTCCATCACTTTTCAGCATTGCTGTACTTCAATTCCCTCGAATCAAAGATAGACCCCTACTTCGGCCAAGACGAACACATAGCACAATGCAAGTCACATGCCTCGTCGTTTAGCAGCCTGCTCCACCTCTCTCACCAGATGAAGGACTGTGAGCAGAATTACCCCACAGTTGGCCATATGACAACCGTAGCGTCTGCAGTACTTCTACACACGCTCTTGCTAGGCGAACCTGAGGATATTCCAAAAGCTCGGCAAGAATTGAATACAAATTTTGAAGCATTGGTTGAGCTTCGAAGGTACTGGCCAGCTACTGAATCAATGGTATGATCAAGAACTGATTTTTAAGCCTTTGCTGACAGATTGTAGATCAACCGATTGATGACATTTCAAAAGATCTGCCTCTTATCCACAGAGAGTCACAAGCTGGATGGATGGATGGTCAGGTTTCTCTTGGAGCACTCTCTAGGATTAGGTGAGAGAACAATGCCGATCATACCTCGGAACATCGAGCTTGAGGCTGGTACTCTCTTAATGAAGACCAAGGAGCTCTCACAGGAGGGTCGATATACGGACTTTGATCAGTTTCACCTATCCTTTGAAACCATTTCTGAAGAGGGGATATTATGAGAAGAAAGTGTGTAGTCACAATGATGAGTCCTGTTATGAATCTCTGGAAGCCTGGAGCAATGATAGCAGTAACGTCAGTCGCACGGGGAGGATTCGCTAGTCTCTTGGCAACATTGTTTGTACGCAGAGCCAAGAAAAACACGTCATGATCAGCACTGCCGAACTCCAGTTCATCCTTAATCATCGGGGATTTTTATGTTTTAGTCGGGCTTGGCTTAACCCTAGCCAAGGATGGGAGAGTTTGGTCAAAGCGCTTAGATCTAGCTGGAGGGATTAATGAGGCGCGTTGGGTCCGTGACTGCTAAGCACGGCTTGGCTTCAAGCTAGTGGATGATCCCATATCTGACATGTTGAATGAGATCATACCTTGGTCATGATCTTGGGATATAAGAATGCGTCGGCGTTGCAGAAACCCAGAGGCTAAGGAATGCAACTGTAGAATCCACGATGATGGGAACGTCCTTGCTTACATGGCTATACCTCGCCGGGCAAATACTAGCCCAAAACAAAGATTCTTCCTCTTACGAAGATTGCCCAGAATCCATTCGGAATATCGGTAAAGACGACTGGCTATACAACTCCACCGGTACCATCCCCATACAGCTTACAGGCCAAAACGACCCATGGCAAATAACCGTCACCGTCAAAGACGTTCGAGGCCCAGTTCTCTGGCATGGCGACAGGCGGTCTAGTCAGGAGCTTAGCATTTACCTCAGCGTCCCTGAATCACTCGTTGGGTCATCGAAAGGAAACGAGACGTTTGTTTGCGCATATGTGATGCGTGGATTGAATGAGACGGCTACCAATTCTACAATCGCAGATGATTCGTGCAATGGAATTTTGAGTGATGATTGTATTGAGGAATTCAAGGATGCGCCTGTTCCAGATGGAGGAAGATGTCCTGAGGTTACCACAAGCGAAGAATGTGGGCAACGATTCATTCTCAAACAACGTATGTTTTCTACCAACACCGATTTTATGCCACGTCTGACTTTCCAGAAAATCCCCTCAATTTCTCTAGTAGGCGCTGCACGCTGGACGAATTGCCAGGCGTCAATCTACCGGAGAACTACAAAACCTTTGGTGGTCTTCCTGGAGGAGTGCCTTTGCCCGGAGACCGAGAACTGGATAACTTTGATTCTTATGATCTGATGGTCCGTCAACCCATCCCGATGTTATTTACTGTGCAGTCGGGCAACACCAGTCAGAGTAAAACAGTGTGTATTGCTCCGACCAATGTCCTTCAAGACAGTCGGATACCCGAGTCGGAATTCCCATCGTCTGCAGCTATATCTATACATGGAGGAATCAATGCCTGGATTTTGACAGGGCTTGTCGGTGTCGTTATGATGTTGACTGGCGCTTTTTAAAGTATCGGACTGATAGCGGATACCGGAATATTATTTGCCCTGTTCCCTCTGGGCCTTTTGAAGCCGATACCCGGTTAGTGATGACTATCACAATACCCCGCCTTTCAGCGATAACCAACCAACCTCCCAAGTTTTGAATACCCAAGTACCCATGCTTAGCGAGTATCTTTAACCCTGCTTAGCTTAGACTAAAGCTGATAACGAGATAACAGAAACAACAAGGTGCTGTCTTCTGTCTTGTCTACTTTTGGAAGGAGGGCACGCGAGCTGGAGATACAGCAATCCTCTAGACTGATAGTCGAGGGAACTTTTGATCGCTTGGCGAAGCGATAACGGACATGGCCGTCCTCCGTTGTTTTTGTCTAGATAAAAGATCGTCATGGACGCTCAATTGACTTTACTCTTCTTTTCTCGATCGTTGCGTGGGTGACAAGCTTCAATTACAGTACCAATTCATCCCGGAAGATATTGAAGATGCGTTTGTCGTCAATCCTCGCCGGAGCAGCTTTGCTCTCTGCTTCATCCTCGCAGGCACTCAACATCCTTCTTAACAATGACGATGGATTCGGTTCTGGAAACTTGCGCGAAACCTACCGGCTGCTCAAGGGAAAGGGCCACAATGGTATGTAGCCTACCCGGTATCTTTTCAAAACTAACATATCTAGTCTGGATTGTTGCTCCCGCGACAAAGCAGAGTGGAAAAGGAGGTACATCAGACTTTACCACCGAGGGAAACCTGACTGCCCCGTCGCAGTATGACTTAATTCCCAAGGGAGCACCCTCTGTATGTTTTGCCAAGCCCACTTTGATTTTAGATCTAACGTGTCTGTAGGTTGGAAGTGATCCCAAGGACAGCCAGATCTGGTACTACAACGGTACTCCTGCAGCGTGTACTTTTGTGGCTCTCGACTACGTCCTCCCTCGCTACGCCAACTTTAGCGTTCCAGACCTTGTTGTAACAGGACCTAATTTCGGCACCAACCTGGGTGGTTTTGTGTGGACTCTGTCGGGTACTGCTGGCGCTGCGTAAGTACCAATTCACCATAAAAGAAAACAGGTTTACCAACAAAAATAGATACGCCGCTACAAACCGTGGAATCTCAGCCATCGCCATCTCAGCTAGCAACCAGGAAGTAGCATACACCGAGGTGACCAACCGCACAAACCCTGCTACATGGGCAGCCCAGGCTTCAGTCAAATTCGTCGAAAACTTCATCGCCACAGCACCCAAGAACGGCCCTCTCGTCCCCGTCGGCTACGGCGTCAATGTGAATATCCCCGTGTTGACAAAGAAGGATCACGACCCGGATTTTGTCCAGACCAGATTCACCGGCAACGCGCACGTCAATGAAGCTGTACTTGATGCCGACAAGGGAACATTTACGTGGGCCAACATCAAGCCTTATGCAGCTGGTGTGAATGCTTGTATCAACGGAGATTGTTCTCTTCCTGGTGAGACCTACATCGTGGAGAATGGTCAAGCTTCGGTGTCGTTTTACACGGTTGATTATTCGGCGCCTAGTACAGCTTACACGCAATCTCTCATCAAGCGAGTTGCATCGTTCATATCTAGCGATAAGTAAGAACAGCATTAGTTGACAACATAAAAATGTTGTACATATCATTAGTGTATCATGTGCTTGCTGAATGAATATTAAAAGATGGCCAGTTCAACATGCCTTGATCGCGCTGCTGCCTCAATATCAAACGTCGACGTCCCATCCTCCCACGCTTCATCTAGCAATTCATAGACGACATTTGTAAGAACGAACGGGTTATTTGTAAGAAAGGACGACCTGACTTCATCGAGAGTTCTCTTCCAGGTTGGATGCTTCTTCAGTATAGGAACCTCCAGACTAGCATTTAACACAGGATAAGGCAGTCCGTTATGTACTAGCAAGTCGCGATTACGAGGTTCCTCATAAGCTTTTTGGAGAGCGTCTATCGATGAGATGAGACGACACACAACCACTTCCGTATCTGGAGAAGTCTTGGATGTGTCATCTTCCCGTTCTTGGATACCCCTTGCCTTTTTATCCATTCTTTGTCGCCGACGAACCTCGAGTATCCCTGAAAACCTCAAGCATTCCCACAAATGGCATTGCAGGGATTCACCTATTTGTCCAGTCCACGACCAGAAGCGCCCTTCTGTGTACTCAGGATCGTTGTCGACCATGCCAGCGAAAATGTCGAGCAATGATCGAGGCATACCTGATACAACTTCGATACCGTCGGCTCGACCGTCAGGGAGATCATCTTGTAGACGACGCAAACGTTTCCAGATTCCAATGGAGGGATTGATGCGGCCGATGACCATAGAGGGTAGATCCATCACGCCCAATACTTCCAGGACGTGCTGTGTGTGTAAGTCGTTGATGGGTATTTGACCTGGTGTGTTGAGTTTGTTTTTAAGGTCGTATATTTTGACCATTAGCTCCAGATACATGGTCCATGGTTGACTTTGAAGCAGCTAGTGTATGTCAGCGACTTGGCGATAGAACGGCTGTGGCTGAAGGGCAATAAGGTACGTACACACAGTGAGCAGACAAGTAACCCGGCACATATCGTTGAAGCATGTATCTTCTCATATCGGTCAGAAAGCTCCTGACGAAAAGTCCTTAGGGCCAAGTCGACATGTTCCATCGATTTGACCGACATGCCCTGGCAACCATCATCCATGTAGCCTTGTATGGCGCCCCCAATGATGACCAAAGCCGGACTCTGCTGGGCCATGTCCTCAAAGATAGGTTTAATCCAAGAACTCGCTTCCGTAGTGTACAGCCGGTTGAGACCATGATGCATGACTAGAGGCAGGATTAGTGTGCACTACCTCGGGAAGACGGAGAGGAGTAATGACATCTTCTGAACAGTGCAAATTGAGGATCTGCGTCGTTTCGAGGGGACAGGACAGATGAGGCTGGACTCGATGTTGACGCAGCGTGACTAGGCGTTGGCGTCGTATGCGATTGAGCCGGACTCGTTGAATCAATAGACATATCTGACGAGTCCGGACCAACCAATGACGCGTCAGGGATGGATGCTCCGGCAAATCTCCCTCTGGAAGCTACGCCATTGACCCATCGCAACGGCGTGGAATAGCCCTGGCAGTTCATTCCCCTTTGGGCGCAGGCCAGACATTCCGGGCGAGTCTGGTCGCATTTCCGCTTCCGAGCTTTACAATTAAGACACCCTCCACGGGATCTGGCCATGATGAGATAAGGGGGGATGATGTGCTTTGTGCGGGGAAAACGACGGGGATATCAGGGATGAGGAGATGGGAGATTGCAGAGTTTATAGACGAAAAAGGTTGAAAGAGGCGCCGCGCAAGTAGCTGCTGTTTAAGGTTTAGACCCGCAATGGAACATCTTATCGCCATTAGAGTGGGAGCGGGGGTTGGAATATGCCGTCTTGGCGTTGAATTCTGGCCTGAGACAGGGTTTGGGGACGGGATCCCGTGGATCTGCAGCGGTAGATAGCTGAAGCTAATCGCGAGTGGCTCTGCACTGCTGATACCTGCTCATCACCAACAACATATTGTGACTGCTGTGCAGAGACTCGTATCAGATTTTATCTTGTACAGCCGCCTACATGAGGTGGCCGTCCAGGCCCTCCCGCTTTGATATCTGCGCACTAACAATGTTGGATAAATAACCTGGTCATCCTCGCCTTGGTTCTCCCATCAGATCATATTCGTGGGCTTTATCAATCTTGATACTCCGTCCATCTGCCCACATTCACCTCACACCTTCATCGCAATGGCATCTCCCGCTCCCGTCCCAGTTCCAGGCGGGGCCCGTCTGATTTTGGGTAAACATCACAATTCACCTACTTCCACTGACCAAATGCTGATGTCAATCGTTACACGCAGCAGAAGAAGCGACCGACGCGTCTAGTTTTGTCCTACAGCCTACGCCCTCTTCTGACCCCAACGAACCGCTCGTGAGAACCCACGTGTCCATCCACGAGCCTCGACTAATATGTTGCATAGAACTGGAGCGCCTGGCGAAAGTGCTTCAATTTCGGACTTTGCATTGCTGTCACCGTCGCTGCATTCACCAATGTCTCTATCCAAACCGTCTTTTGGCAGCAGATGACTGTCGACATGGGCGTTAGCATCAGTCAATTGACCAATGCACAATCGGCACAGCTTGCTGGGTTAGCTTTGGGCTGCTTGTTCTTTATTCCGTTGACTATAAAGTATGGGCGTCGTTCAACGTATGTCGCTTCTACCGCGGGATTGGCTGCTGTGGCTTGGTGGACTTCTAGAATGACCACTTATGGGGAGTTGATCGCTACAGCTATTCTCACTGGTCTCGCTGGAGCAATTAACGAGACTTCTGTTCAGATGACTGTAAGTTGTACAGCATTGGAGGTACGATATCGCATCACATACTAACAACTTCAGATTGCGGATCTTTTCTTTGTCCATCATCGAGGCTCTGCCAACGCCCTTTACTTCACCGCAGTCATGATAGGTGCCTTTCTCGCTCCTATGGCAGCCGGAGTGCAGGCTTCCACCCAAGGTTGGCGATGGTCTTACCAGAGTCTGTCCATCTCCCTTACAATCCTTTTTGTCATCTTTGTTGCAGCGTTCGAGGAGACAAAATACATCCCCGTCTCCGTCGGCCAGGCGGAAGGCGTAGAGGTTTCTTCCAACCACAGCAACTCTAAGGAGGATCTCGATGACAAAAAGATAGGCGAGGACATTACCGCCGTTGCTACACAGACTGAATCAACCATCCCCATGAACTCATGGCGCCAACGTCTCCGATTTGTCACCAAGACAAACGAGTCCCTCCCACAATTGTTCATGATGCCTCTATATGTCATCACCCTACCACACGTCATGTTTACTGCCCTACAATTTGCCTCTGGGGTCTGTTGGCTAGTCATCTTCATGCAAACAATATCCATCGTCTTCTCTGCGCCTCCATATCTATTCACCACTGCTGGTGTCGGCTACATGGCCCTGGGTCCATTTGTGGGCAACGTGTTCGGCAGTATTTATGGTGGACCTTTTGCTGACTGGGTTATTGTGCGACTGGCTCGACGCAATGGAGGTCTTTTTGAACCTGAGATGAGATTGTATCCTCTTGTTCTTACTACTATTACCATGGCTGGTGGGATCATTATGTTTGGTGTTACGGCTGCTCGCGTAAGTTGACAACTAGATACAAACTATGAATATGGCTGACATTTAATAGGGTATGCACTGGATTTATCCGTCTATCGGCGGTGGGTTCTTCGCTTTTGGACTTGGTGCCAATGGCGACATTACCTTTACACTTATCATCGACTGTTATCGCGAGGTATGTTGAAATAACCCCAGACGCACCGAATCTATAACTAACTTGTATCAGCTCACCGCCGAGGCATTCATCGGCATTGCCTTTATGCGAAATGCTATTTCTGTGGCTATTCCCTTTGCTATCGTCCCGTGGATGAATACAATGGGACTTTCCAACATGTTCATCATGTGCGGAATGTTTGCTTTTGCTATTGGATCTCTGTTTGTGCCCATGGCTATCTGGGGAAAGAAGATTCGCACGTCTTTGGCGCCCAAGTATTGGAAGCTGGTAGAGATGCGGTCTAAGATTGGTTGATGATTCTGTTGGGGTGAAGGGTACTTGTTCTGGATAGCTATTCTGATACTGTCTATGATAATTCTATTAATGCGATTTCGAGTTTACTACATCATCTGGCTATCATGTCTGAAATTCTTCATGATAACCTGACTTGGACGACTGGGGGTAATGAAGCAAATATTGTAGGCGCTTCAAAACCCAACGCTTCTATTTCACGACTATCTCCAGCCCATATACATATGACATGCCTAATTCCCTTGAGACTCAAAAAGGTCAGGCGCTGGAGTGATGCTGTACATTCTTGTTCCATGGCTATTAACCCAGCTCTACAAATTCGCCGCCAACCTCCCAGGAAAATTAGTCAAGCGATAACAATCGATAACCGGCTTTCCTTGCCACATTATCATGACTCCAATAGCCACAACCCCGTTCAACCAGCCATAAGAACTATCACCTGGTGCCTCAAACGAAATATGCGTAAAATACTCCATCTCATCCTGCGAGACACTATCCTTCTCCGCCGCAGTTTCGTCAACACCCGGCCCGGTTCTATAAATGCCCTGTGCTTTGACAAGGATGTAAACCTTATCATCTGTCTGTAACGTGTACATGGCATTGAGCCTCGTAAAAGACTAAATCTCCAGTTAGTCCACATCTCGCAGTTACACCCGACAGCTTGGGATACCTTGTTCGGGTTGATAACCTCAGCCCAGTCTGCCCCACTCTTGTCCACTATGATACCTTTGATCTGGGGTCCGTTGACATAGCCTCCTTGAATCGGGAGGACAACTCGACTTCGTGACGTGCTATCGACGCCTGTAATCTCGGTAACCCCGCCTTTGTCCATCTCGGCAACGATGCGGTAGATGAACTCTAGATGCGGCATTCGCATCTGAGGTATATCAGGATCGGAAAGAGAAAACGCGTTTCCGGGGGAGGGGACATGGTCTGGGAGTGTTTTGGAGGGCATTCCGAAGTGCTGCGTGGTGCGAATCGTTAGATCTAGAATCTGTCGGTACCGAATCTTAGCGCTTCGCTTGGAAGAGCAGACATGGTTTTATCTTCAATCTTGGGATGATCTATCTCGGAAGCACTTACATGCGTGTGTGATGATACCGTTGATCGGAAAACGATGATGCCGTATCCAGTTGCTGATCGTCAGCGCATCTAGCTTCCCAAACGAGGTATTGTTTGCGCTTTTCGACTAGTGTGACACACTAGATGGAGGCGAGGGATGGGGGTCTTTGGTGGGGGAGGCCGGGGAACTTGAGCGATCTAGACTCGGATAACATTGCCATAATGCGAAGCGAATACTCGGCTGTCCTCATTAATAAACAAATGCAAACCTGACACCGACATCTCCTCTTTTCCCATTCCATCCCACATATCATACTTCTTTTCTATCATCCACTATGCCTGCTGCCACCAACTGGAAAACCATTGCTGCTCTGCATCGGGAGAAGCAGGTTGAGGCCGTACCGCCAGAATGGCTCGTGCCAGAGAAACAACTGCAAACGTTGAAAAACACTGGCGACAAACTTATAGAAGCCAAGGTTGTGCAGAGATCTGGACTTCTCACTGAGAAGGAGCTGGATATCACGGAGCGATATACTGCTTCAGAATTGCTTGATAGACTGCATAGACAACATCTCACTTCTGAAGAAGTTGCTGTGGCGTTCTGCAAGCGAGCTAGCCTTGCTCAACAATTGGTTAGTTGCATATACCATAACTGACAGAATTTATACTGATCTTTTAGACATCTTGTCTGACAGAGATCTTGTTCAAAGAAGGCATCGCCAGGGCCAAAGAGCTCGACAAGCAATTGCAGACGACAGGGAAGTTGGCAGGTCCCCTTCACGGCCTGCCCATCAGTCTCAAGGTAAGTAGTCGGTATTCCAATTTGAAGCTCTATCTGACAGACTAGGACTCGTATGTAATCAAGGGACATTATGCCACCGTGGGATACACCGAGTTTCTCCGACAACCCGTCCCCCAAACCAACTCCCCACTAGTCGACTTACTGCTCGACGCCGGAGCAGTTTTGTACTGCAAGACAAACCTGCCCCAGACTATGATGGTAAGTTCCATATTCCACTAGATAATCTCTCTAACAAACTTTTAGACTGCTGATTCAGAGAATAATATCTTTGGAAGGACCCTTAACCCCCACAACACCAACCTCACAGCCGGCGGTTCAACCGGCGGTGAAGGCGCGCTCATCGCCTTTAGAGGATCTCCATTGGGTGTAGGCAGTGACATTGCTGGCTCCATTCGAATTCCCTCTCTCTGCTGCGGCATATACGGCTTCAAGCCAACGTCTGAAAGAGTGCCGTTTGGCGGACAGTCAGAGTATCCATTCCCCAAGGATCATCTCCCTGGTGTACCTCCAGTCGGCGGGCCCATGGCGAATTCAGTTGAGGATCTGGAGATGTTTATGAAAGTCACCATGAGCAAACGACCGTGGCATTATGACCCCTCAGTTGCGGATATTCCATGGCGAGAGTTGAACAACACACCTGAGAAGCGTCTTGTCATTGGAGTTATGGCCGAGGATCCAGACTATCCTCTTCACCCGCCTGTTCGTCGCGCGCTAGCGAAAGCTGCCTCAGCCCTGGAAAAAGCAGGTCATAAGATGGTCTACCTCTCACAAGACCCTAAACGAAACGCAGGACACGGTGGAAGAATCGGATTCCAATATTTCAGCATGATGGGTCCTGATCCAGACACTATCTCAAGAGAGATCGGAGAGCCGCTCGTCAATTCTGTAGCGGTAGGTGTTCATCCTTTCTCGAAAGGAGAATTCCCTGTTCCTCCACAACTAGATGTCCCGGAGAGGTTGGCTCGTCTGAATGATGTTCGTTTCGAGTACACAAAGGCGTGGCAGCAAGTCTGGCGAGACAATGAACTAGATGTTATACTTGCTCCTGGAGCGGCGACGACGTCTGTTCCTCACGATACTTATGGCGTTCCTGTCTACACTTTGATGTGGAATGTCTTGGACGTAAGTCTACAATCGCAATAGATCAAGGTCGTCGTACTAATCCATCACAGTTCCCCGCTGGAATAATCCCCTTCGGCACTTCATCGAAATTTGAAGATGCCGAACCTATAAAGGCCAAGGCAGCATTTGATCCAGATTGTAAGTACCCAACTCACTGTTTGTCAATATTTACTAACTAGACCAGATATACCAGAGGCCACGGATGGTGCACCCTGCGCAGTTCAAATTATCGCGCCTCGATTTAGAGACGAAGAATGTCTTCAGGCAATGGACATTATCGATAAAGCTATTAGAATCACCCGAGACCAGAAACTTTAGAAAGGTTCATATTATTATAGAAATTATCAACAAGAGAAGCAAATAAACACCATTTTTCCATGACAGACATACCACAAAATAAAGGAAACTCATCATTTCAAATCTTGATTACTTCATCCGCAACATTCGAGCGGCAGGTCGACTTTCCACCCGGTTCGACCTTTCCTTCAACAACCCCAACACCACAATCTTGAACTGCTGACCTAGATCCTCCCACTTGAATTCGGGATTCAAAGCCTTGACAAAGACCTGCATCGTAGAGACAGGAACACCGGTAATGGTGCAGACGTCTTCGGCTGTCAGAGCCTTCTCCATCGTCGAGATAAAGCGAGGAGCAAGAGAAGTCTTGAACTGCGCAAAACTGTCCTCATCGATAGTTTCCGCAACAACAACATCCTTTTCTTCGACTTCTTCTCCGTCCGTAGATCCAGGTCGCTTGCCCGTCAGCATTTCCTCGACAAAGTCCAAATCGAGAGGTTCAGCGCCGTTCTTGGCAGCATCCTTTCCAACCTGCCAAGGCACTCGACGCTTCTCTGCATCATCCATGATCCGCCCAACAATCTTTTTGGTCTTATTCTTGGTCACCTGGTCCGCATCCTCAGATACATCAGCATCGATGAGCTCGCGGTAGCTCTGCAGGTTCTGGACCTTCAACTTCTCAGGGTCAATCTTCCACCAAGTTGCGATCTTCAAATGTCTGTCCAAAATACCCTGGCAGGACGTCTTTGCAGTGTCCCAATCCTTCCGCTGACAAGCCTTTGCAACCGCCGTTTTGAGCTTCTTAAATGAGGCTGAGCGCTTAGTATAGACACTTGCGTAGACCAGATCATCAGCTGGACGTCTCGCGCCACCCTTGGATAGATGTTCGACGTATTGAATCATCTTTGTGAATCCTGAAGTTTGCTTCTCCAATTGTCCGGGAATATTATCCAAGAGGCGCGTCGCAATGGCAGGAACGTCTAGTTTGTCGCTGGTGAGCATTCGCTGGAAGATGGTCATGAGGGTGCGGCAATGCTCAAGCTGGATGTTTCGAAGCTTGCAGAAATGCGCCATATCGGCTACTCGGTTGACCTTAATGTTATCGGTGTTTTCGTTCTTGGTGATGACACGGAGGATGATCTTGTCGAGAAGCTTGGCGACGTTGTTGTGGAATTGTCGCAGAGGCCAGCCAGTGTAAGGATATAGCTCGACGACATTCTCATACCAGACCCAGTCGGCAGCGCTGGTAGGAACGTCGTATTGAGATTCGAGGCCAAACATCTGCCAGACCATACTCAGAGGGCGCACTCCAGAACCGGCGATGGTCATGAGATTGCCGAAAAGACCTCGCATCAATCTCGTCACTGTATCCTCAGCCGTATCGAGCACAACTGGAGCCGTCGTCCTCATGCCCGCCAGCTTGGACATGGACGCCATGAGAAGCGAACTCATCAGATGCCCAATCTCAGGACTACCCGAACCAAAGTTATACTCTCTTGACGCGACCGCGCGAGCAAGAGTATCTCTCATCATGATTCTCAGAGCAGCAATGTGAGGCTCATTGCACTTCTCCATCCATCGTACCTGGTAAGGACTCTTGAGGTTGACAAACTCATCCCAACACACCCATGCCAACATGGAACCACTGCCTCTACCTGAGCTGAGATAAGGCAATGCAAGGACGGGATGATTAGGACCATTTTGGCTCACGAGAGGACCATCGTGCTCGGTCTGAGATTGCTGGATGATAATACCAGCGTCAAAGCCGTCGAGATGTAGAATTCGTGGGTCAAGCTCACAAGCATGCCTATGCCAGATTAGCTTTGCAATTGACCATATGAAATTGGAGAACTTACATGGCGTTGATCGCGCGACTCCCCAGCTTGGACAGCAATCGCTCATAAGGGTAGGTCTCAATATTGACCAACATCATACCCATCTCCTCGGCGTTCTTCTCAAGCAGGTCAATCATGTTGTCAAAAGTCATCGACTTTGTAGCCTCAAGGTTGTTATGAATCTGCGTCTGTCGAACAAGTCGCTTCATATCATGCGTTCTCTTGGACGTGGTCTGAGACGACAACATATTCGACAGACTCGAGATCACGGGTCCAAGTGCAGCTTGGGTTTCCTTGCTCAACTTCCTCAATTCTCCCAGCTTTCTGTTCTTATTGAGGACGGACTCTTTGTCGTTGATATTGAACTCGGTAGAGATGAACTGGATGTAGTCGCTTCGCATGGAGCCAGTGGCTTTGTCAATCTTGGCAGAGAGCGTGTCTACGAGTTCCTTAGATAGCTGTTCCAGTGCCTTTTGGCTGAGAAGAGTCTGCAGTTGAGGTACCGCTGCGGTAATGTCGTCGTGCATAGCCTTTATTCCCTCGATACTGAGCTTTGAGAAAAGATTCGATAGTTCTTGATGCTGAACAGCGCGACCGCTATAGGGCAGAACGATGGTATTGTTCTTTTCAAGGTTGATCAGTCTGGACATCTTAGGGACGAGTAAAGACGCTGCGGTGTGCGACTTGAGAATGTCTGTGACATCAGCTCCAAAGTCCAGCTTGGAGGTGTCCAAGATCTTGTGGTTGGCCAAACCACGGTAGAAGTAGAATTTGTCGCCAACATTAGATACGACCAAAGACTGAGGTCCTACCAGAGCCGTGACAGCGTTGATATTGGCTGAACTCAACATAGCCACAACGTCTCCATTGCTGGAAGGCTTCTTATTCGTGCTGATCTTGATAATGAACAGTGCGTTGAGTCTCACCCCTGTCGCCAAGTTTCGTGCATTGTCGGTCATTCTCTCATCAACAATGACTGTGATGCTTTCGAGCTGCTCGTAGTAAGCGCACAGAGCCTTTCCATCAACGAAAGGCACGTTCGAAGGAGTCTTTCCTGTGGCTAGTAGCATAGGACCTTGCAGCTGAGATCCAAACACGCAAGGAAGCACAACAGCTGACTTGTCAGGCTCTCCAGCCTGGGCGTCCGAAGAGACGAATTCGAGACTGCTGCCAAAACGGATGGTCTGTGCATCTTCTGAGGACAGGAAGCTGGGGATAGCAGACAGGTCGGTAGTCAAAATTGCATTGCGCTTCTCTAGTGCCTCATTGCTGTTCACCAAAGCTGTTCCAGCCAGACGGCCTTCGATCTCTTCCACTGTTCCAAGTTAGTATCTTGTTCAGTATTTCTGAGAGAAAGTGTTCACCTTGAGCAGGGCCAGCTTCGGGAACTGAAAGCGTAAAATCGGCTCTTCTGATAGCTTCGGCAAAACAGGGACTGTCAGTCTTGTTGCTGTGACACATCATCTCTCGCTCTGTGGTAGCCGTAGGCAGAATTGAGCAGATCAAAGAATCCCCATCCCGCTTGATGACCAAAGGACAGCAGAGAGTTGCGTCTCTGATAGTGGCCTTGTCCAAAGGTACAGGAATGATGTACAAAATCTGCAAAGGTTAGTTTGATTGATCAAGCAAGAGAGGCGATATGAATACCTTGTCAACATGATCTGCAACCATTAAAGCAGGATTCGTCCCCAAAAACCTCGTGATCTGCGTCTCTCTGTAACCAGAGATGAACACAGTAATAGGCTTATCCGTTAGTGTTCTCTCGTCTATTGTCACATAGTCCAGCAGATCCTGGTGGTTGAGTAGATCGCCGCTGTGCTTGATGCCCGAGAAAGTCTCGCGTGCCAGCCAGCAACATGTGTTGCGATCCTCGTCTGCGAAGCAAAAGTCGTAATACGTAGGCGTCCGTTCCGAGACTGCGAGGATGGTGATATTCCCTGACACAATAGGGATCTTGAAAGTAGCCGCTGGAGCCTGCATGATCTGAAAATCATTGAAAACACCTGTGGTCTGTTAGCTAATTTATTTAGGGGCACAATCGTGATCTTACTCAGATGTTCCCTGAAGCCTGCCATGCGTCTTAACAGGACTTCTCCCATCTCGCCTAGATCAACCGTACTGTAGAAGTACTCTTCATTATAATTTGAGATATCGATCTCTATAATTCCCTGCTTCGTCCGACATAGTAGCTTGTTTTCAGGGCTGAAAGGATGTGCTGAGCCGATTGGCAATCGTTCCAGGATCTCCTTGACGCGATCCTTTGTCGTCGCCAAGGGATCGAAGTAGGTCTTGCGCACTTTGTCCATGATGGAAAGTTGATGGTGAGGATTTAGAGAGTAATTGAAACGAGATGCTCTCTTATACTTAAATCTCACTGCTTTGCCGCATGACTCATGGGTCCTGATAAGGCTGAGTGAATATGATACTTTTGTTCAGAACCCTGTTCGTGGAATTATGCCTTGCTTACATACCCCATACCCCGGAAGTGACTCACTTTAGTGCAAAACCACGAACCTTTTTAACTAAGTTTACCACCAGTTGCTTAATGACCGAATTAACTTCCTTCTAGCAGAATCTTTGATAGAAGAATAAAATTAATAAAAAAAGAGCGAATAATTGTATTTGATCAAATCGTGTACATCATCCACAATTTGGGTACCACGAGTTTACTTCCAATTTTATGATATATTGTAATTAAATTGTTGGTCTCAGGACGTCATTATTAGATGGAGGTCGCCTGGGCCAACACATGGATTCATGGGAATAAACTTAGATAACTTTATTTAATTCAGGTACTATAGATCGGGTAACGGAAAGATATTGGAATACGAGGCAATTCGCATATCGTATAAGAAAATTCGTATAGAAATCAGACTCATTGGTTGGGGGCCAAACTCGCATGACTCACTGCATCCCAGTCTCATCACTTCTCTCCATAGATAATCTTCATCTTATCAGTACTCCTAGGCCTAATAATGCAGGGAAACGCCAACGGTTTAGGATTTGGAGTCGGTCCATGCCTCAAAGTAATCTCAACCGGTTCGTTGGTACCAGGATCAATCGGTTTGCTAATTTCGCAAGCCCAAGCGATTTGAGCCACGAGAATAACTAGAGTTCGCTCCGAAAAGTCGTACCCCGGACAGGCGCGGCGGCCGAATCCAAAAGCCACATAGTTCTTCAAGTTGGGGTATTCGCTGAGCGGTTCTTTGTAGGTTGGGTAGGAGTTTTCGAGCCAGCGCGCAGGGTTGAAGAGCTGCTGGTCTGGATACATTTGTTTGTCCATCAGTATAGCTCTATAGAGGTTATCAGCTTTGCAGTCTATTGAGGATAGACATTGACATACCCCAAGTTTCCGTGGAATATGGTGTGTTTGGGGAAGAAATATCCCTCGTAGATATCGTCTGTCTCTAGTCGATGGGGAATGCCCAGTTCAGCATTGATGGTACGATACCGAATACTTTCCTTGACCACTGCTCTCACGACTGGAAGGTCTGAGATATCTTGGAAACAAGGCAACCGATCCTCTCCAACCACTCTATCCACCTGTTTTTGCAACTTCCTCTGCCATTCTGGATACTCCATCATGAGGAACAAGAACGTCAACAGAACGTTGTGCGGCGACGCTACCCCAGCATCAATTATAGTCTCAAAAGCATATCCAGCCTCATCGTCACTCAACTCATATTCGTCACGATGTTCTATGAAATGACGATAAGTGCTGATGCCGGCAGTACCATCTTCGACTGATCGCTGCACCTTTTCTTGCATCGCGCGGATCCCAGCGTATGTCTCCTTTCTCAGTCGCTCCATCTTACCCAGAGACGGAACTAGCCAGGTAGGGAAGACACGTAGAAATGGGAAGACATTGCTTGGGTATTCGTCGGGGCGAAAGCCCTTGAGTATCTCATCAATCTGGTTCAGCACATGTACGATATATGGGTCGTCGCCTGTCTTGACTTGAAAGCCTAGCATGGATCGTGTCAAGACTCCAAAGGAATATCGTGCTAGGTGTTTGTCAAAACTCTCAGGATCGCCGATTAGATCCCGAAGAGTTGTGTTGGCCTCTTCCTCCATGACAGCCAAATACTTATCAGTTGCAGTAATAGAGACGGCCTGATGGATAAGTTTCCTTTGTCGCTTCCACTTTTCTATCTCATGTCAGCTAAAAGTCAAACACATACGAAAAAGTCGTACCGTCGTTAGTCTCCAATGTCGGGTTCATGTAGTTGAACATGTGAGAGATTGCGTGCGGCGTTCCTCTACTCGAATATTTGGAACCACGCGTAACGAATAGATCCCGCGTGATCTTCTCGCTCGATATCACAACCTGTTTCTCGCCTAGAATACTAAACTGCATGACGTCGCCGTATTCTTTAAACCATTTGTTGAAGATGGGAATGAGGTTACCGTCGGATGAAGCAAGCTCTGGGGCATTACCAAGGATGGGCCAGCCTGGTTGGTAAATACATCTTCAGTCGGTAGATCCTGGTAAAACATACCTCTAGGTCCTGGTGGTTCTTTTGCTCCTTTCTTCCGACGCTGATACGATATGACTTGGTAAACATATAGAGAAATTACCCAGATGGCTGCAAAAGTGGCCAATTGAAAAAACATCTTGTATTGAGGACAGTGATATGATTTCGAGGGAATTTTAACCGAGACGAAAACCGGGTTGAATGCTTTATATGTCTTCATCTTTTATAACAAACAATTATCCGGATCATGATGTTGAAAGCAGTCTAGTCATGCAATCCTAATCTGACAGCGTAAGCTCCCTCGAAGCCCGAACCAATTATCCTACACCAATCTCATCCTCAAAGGCGCTGACGTCTGATAACAAACTCTCCGTGAAGTGTCCGAGCCAGCATTTTGTTTCGGACACATTATTGTGCTTCCCCAGAGATCATGGTAGCATCTGCTTCAAGTAGCCTACAAAGCCTTTTGCAGTTGTGTGTCAATACAACGTCGTGCCAGTGTCAGAAGCAACACTCCTTTCAAGTGGTAGATTCGTCATCGCTGTCTTCTTCCACCACAAGATCAATAACCAACGCCGACCTGTCATTCAACTTATCAAGCTGGAACCCAGCGCCAAGAACATCAGTAGCATCGTGTATGCACCCTGCTACATCCAAGCCGATATCATACTCCTTGAGAGCAAGGCAGATAATCCGGAAATGCTCATGGTGAAGATCCTCCACTTCATCCTCTGACCCTCCGTCAAAAATAAGCACAGCGTTGCGGTGAATGAGACAGAAATCCTCCTGCACTCCGGGGTATTTCTTGATGGCTGCAAGCTTTTCTGGTGTGGTGCTGGCGCTTGCGACGAGCCGGGTAAAGACGCGGGCGTTTAAGAGGGCGTCTACCGCTGAGGCCTTCTTCGGGGCGAAGATGCAGACATTTGCTGGAAGACCTGACATGTCTGCGCTGGGAGTTTTTGGGGATAAGCTATGATATTCCTGCGTCGAAATAGATGCTATCGTCTGTTGTGGTTTTTGACCATGAAGAAAAAAACACTGGCGCCCACTGGAACTGCTGACTCATCCATTTACATTTTCATTTTCATGCATGCATGCATGATGCAAGACGGAGATCGCTATATACAAGCCATTACATAGGAAAAAAGTCAAAATTGTCATATCTTCCAAGCGACGTACACCATCAATTGTTTTCAGTTTTTCGTTCCTGGTGTAGGTTATCTGACCAAAAAGAAGAGGCTGGAGTGGCCATCACAGCGAAGAATACTTAATCCGGGCCGACATCATCTGTGGAATGCTGGTTAGAGCCGTTACAGTATCAGCAGTGACACGTACCCAATAGCATTAATCGTCTCCAAGGTATTGAAGTGACATTATATTCTTGTCACCTGACACGATCAAAAACTATTTTACGTCAATTGGCAACAAAATGATGCGCCGCAACCCCAGCCAGACCCTGTCCTCACGCGTGGCCCCTCGTCCTTCACCCTCCCCATCTGGCTCCTCCCCATCATCTCCGCGGCAGGTCTCATCAAATAATGCCCTCGGCGACTCGGATCAAGAAGCGCGACCATCCAAGCGTCAAAAGACACAAGCATGTATACGCTGCAGACGGCGCAAGGTAAGACACGATCTGCCCAGTTGATCCAGTATGGCTCATGACACGCTCCCTAGCAAAAGTGTGATTATCGCAAACCCTGTGGGAATTGCGTAAAGGCTGATGAACCGTGCCATATTGCGTCTACTTCTCAGCCATCGCGACCTTCTGCGACAGGTACAGCCTTACCAGCAGGAGGTCTCGCCCAAGATCGCTTAGCAGATATGGCTGCTCTGGAGGAGCGCATCTCGAGAATCGAGCGTATGAATGGGCGGTCTCGTTCAGTGGACAACTCTGGCGAGCCTGAGAATCCCCAAGGCCGTCTTCAGCAACCACCAAATCTCAACGAGGCTGCTGTATCGCCCTCGGTACCTATGGGCACATTGCATCTATCTCGAAGCACACCTGCAATGGCACTCCTAGCCGCCTTTGCAGCGCCGACATCCGAATACGCTTCACCCAACTTTGCTACAGAACCTACACAATCAGCATGTCACCAGGGAGACATCGAGTCTATAATCGACGATGCTGCAGAAGAAACACTATTTAGTATCTATAGTGACAAGGTGCAATGGCGATACCCCTTCCTCCGCTTACATCAGCTAAGAAACCGTCACGAGAGGCCATCAGACCCCTGTACTCTGTTCTTCATCAGTATGATCTATTCCATAAGTCTCCTGCTTGCGAGGAACAGCCTACCCATACGTTCTGGACTCAAGCAGGAGGACTTTTACCGCATAGCTGTCACGCGACATCTAGCCCACATTTTCAAGGAGCGGGATCAACTTCTACATATACAAGCCTATCTAATGATTGCGATGCATGCTGTCTACTCGCCCTCTACCGAGCGCATCATAACCATCACCTCGGCAGCCATGAGATATTGTGTCATGGCCCAGCTGCACTGCGCCGCTGCCGAACCCGAGATTGTTGATGCTGCTACTAGTATTCGAATCCAGCTGCGTCGGCGGGTCTTTTGGTGTGCTTATAAGCTCGACAGAACCGTAGGCGGAACATACCACCTGCCCATGTCAATTCCCGACTCGCAGATCACCGTCAAGATGTACGCCAATATTGAAGACGTGGAGCTTGATGACAGATGTAAAGAAGCCTTTCCCGACGAAGTTCAGGGAGTCTCTCGATTCACCGACGTTTCAGCAGCCCTGCACGTCGTTTACTGCCGGCAGATTCAGAGTGAAATTCTCAATTCGACACTCCATCGTGATTACAGTGACCATCTTGACAGAAACGACCGATGGCGCCTCCGCGTTTTGGATAAACTCGATCGTTGGAGATCACTCTGGAACGGATACGCTGATGCGCCGTCGCAAAACCTTGCCGGGAGCGACTGGATCAATATGATGTACAGCTACAGTCTGAGTATGCTGTACCAACCCACCAAGACCTCAGTCTTTCACTCAGCAGGTGCATGGACCGTCAAGGCTTGCGTGCAGGCGTGTCTTATCTTTCGCAAATTTCAGAAGGACACCACTGTTACCGAACTATGGCTAGGGCTTATTGCCCAATTCAAATGTGGCGTATCTCTCCTCTACACCTTCTTCGCAACGCCACCCCAGTCAAGGCCAGTGGTGTACGAGCATCCCGACATTCCAGAAGCTGTGAGGGCATGTAGCATTACTCTAACACTAATAGCCGAACGATGGCCGCAGTCCAGGTGCATCAGAGATACGTTTGATATCCTGGCCCGCGAGATCCCTCTATTTGAGCATGCATCGACGAGATTGCCTCCAGCGGTGCGGAGGGTGAGGCCAGAAGCCAGAGATAGCCTTCTCTCTCTACTTCAGCAGCTTGAGCCAATCGTAGTCCACAGGGATACTCTACGGATGATAAGAGAGATGGCCACAGAGAATTTTCCTTTCCATGAACTGGCACACCAAGATCCTGTGGTGGACCAAACTATAGCCCTAGGCACCCGAGCTGCCGTGGGATCGCAAGAAGCTGACTATGAGACGCCGTCACAGCATTTGGATATTTCTGAGGGCTTCTTCCAACCTTTGACACCCTCAGCCTTTCATATGGACGCCGTAGAACCAGTACTTGAAAGTATGGGAGACTCTATCAGCACAATCGAGTTTCCGGCATACTTTGATTTGTCAAGTTATTTATAATTCATAATATGAGAGCTCTTGTCAAAATATCCGTATGAGAACCCCAAGCGGCTATCAAGTTAACCGTCGTCTGCTCTACTGTAGCTTACTCAGGACAAACGATGTCCCGCCCCGCTACAACATCGAAAAAGGCATCGGCCAAATGGCCAGCACGCGAAATGGCATTTCCTTTGCTATCCGTCGGTAAGCTCGCGATGGCCGGAGCAGCAACTTCGCGCATGTAATACGACATGCCGCCCTTGGCAAACTTGGCAGCGAACTCTCGGTTCTGTACACTGGGACCCTGCATCGCCCAGACAGGCTGGAACTGCCACACGACGCCCATCTTGGCAATGTCGGAATGAAACGACCCAATCTCGTCAGGTGTGTAACCTCCCTTGGAAAAGTCGTAGGAACCAGTGAAACCAAAGGCGAACATGCGGTCAGGGTATACTTGTCGTATAGCACTGTGAAACTCCTCCATCTCTTTCTTGTCTGTAAGGCAGGGTATTAGCTTGCTTGAATAGGCGGAAGTGACAAATGGAAGAGGAAATGAATGAGAATAAAATTGTGGCAAGCATCTGGGTCTTACTTGGTTTATCTACACACTTCTCGTTAGCTTCGATTTAAGATGTCACTGCTGAAAGTCTCACCTTGACGGCTCCATGACATATCACCCAGTGGTGCTGCTACTAGGCACCGCTCAATGACGGCTTTGGACGACCATTGCCACATGTATTGACCAAGAGACGTCCTGGGAAGCTCCCAGTCAAACGCGACAGTCTGTCCGAGTAAGCGCTCGGCAAGCCGTCGACGCTCACCAAGAGCCATGGTTTGACCAGCAAGTCCTTCCTGGTAAGATCTGTACTGGTCCTCGGTCGCCAGAGCCTGTACAGCCTGATCGAACGTCATCAATCCAGCAGCGTTCTTCCATTCTGTCTTGGCAACAGCATAAGGCTTCCCGACTCTCGCAGCCTCGCTCATGGTTTCAGAAAAGGAGGTGACGGTTTTGGTGGCGCCAAGGACATATGGGTGGTCTCTGGGATCTGATACACTGCAAAGTTGAACGGACTGTCAGCGCCAACATTCTAATTGTTGACGACCAGAAGCACTTCCGCCCAACGTACCTCGTGATAAACTCAGCTCCGTGGCCATCGCATCTACACAACAGCATTGTATCCACCCTGAAATTTATCCTTAGTTAATGACTTTCCGAGTAAAGAGAACGCGCAAAGAGACGAACCCCATAATATCATAGGTCATTCTGACTGCCGTCAATCTCGTCAGGTACTCCGAAGTCGGCACAATAGTCCTGCCTTCTCCGTTAGTGAACTTCTTGAGACCCATGGCTAGATCATCAATATGGATCATAGCGACGCCAGACTCGACAAAGTTGCGGACAAGCTTCATGCATCCCGTGAGCGTGCCAAAGCCCATATCTGCGTCGGCAACGATAGGGAGCATATAGTCGATACATTCCAGGCGCTTGCGCTCTTGAACCGAGTATTTCATACGCAGCTGGGTTTGGCTCTGATCCTGGTAAAGCTGAGTGTTGAAGATGCGCCTGACTATGGATGGGACTAAGTCGGCCGGGTAGTCTGCGTGGTCATCACCTGGGTAGTTGGCCATGGCGTATCCTGCCAGTCCGCCGGACACGTAAACCGTGCTCACTATCGGTTATCAGGTAAGAACCGAGCGACTATAACGTAAAGGGAACTTACTAGACGTGGCCATGTCTTTGGCAACGAGCGGGTCCGTGGTACCGAAGGTCAGCTCATATGTCCCATTCGCATGGTGATCTTTTAGCATGTGCCATAGTTTAAGACCCTGGACGCTCGAAGGATACTGGATCTTGAATCCGATATTTCGCAGAGCGGCGATTGACTCGGCTGAGTACGGTCTACACGGTATGGCCAAGATCAGTAACGATCAAAATCTTGATGTACAATTTTTTTGGCAGATGATTACAGAGCTACTGACCGTTTGATGCCTTTTTGGCGATCGGTTTGCCACCAGGCTTGTATTTGTTGCACCTCCGACAAAAAGGCTTCGCTCTCAGCGTCACTGCTATCCCATTTCGCCACCATGATTACTTGGCTTAAAGAATCGAGCTAGAGCAATTCGACAAATCATAAAAGGGGGAGGAGTTAACAACCAGAAAGATTGAGATTGCTGGCAACCTGAAAAAGAGGCTTGCAGTAAGATGTTCTCGTTCCAATAGTCCAAACTGCCGTGGCAACTTATGAATGCCCATTCCAGCTGGTGACCATCTCCGATAACGTCTCCGATAGCGTCCGAGCGTATCTATAGCCGAGAGTGCTCTTGTGACATTTCGAAAATGCCAAGCGTTCGGGGTTGTTGATCGGGGGTGTCGGCCTCTTCGGCTTCATCGGACCCATCGGAGCACTCGCCGAATATCACCAATTTGAAGCGGTATCCATAATCTTTGAGATGCCGGGGTAGTCTCTTTGTTGGCTGGTGAAATAAAAGATCATTAAGTTTTAGTTACCGGGTGTTGTGTACTTCAACAACTGTTTCTGTTCTTGACCAACTCCACCATACAACTCGGACACTTCGCCATGACTGTTGTGTCCAGACTTGATATTGCCGACGAGGCACGAGGCATCATCGCAAATGAAACAAACCGTTTGAGAACCCAACTCGAGAAAGCTTGTCTCGATATTCATTCACATCCCGAGCTCTGTTACGAGGAAGTATTCGCTCATGATACCATTTGCGAATTTCTCGAAAATAATGGATTCGCCGTGACACGCCATGCTTACGATATCCCAACATGCTTCGAGGCCGAGATGGGCACTGGCGAGCACTCGGTCGTGTATTGCGCAGAGTACGACGCCCTTCCCAGCATCGGCCACGCCTGCGGTCACAACCTCATCGCCGTATCAAGCATCACCGCATTTGTCACGGCAGCGAAGGCAACCACTGAACTCGGCCTGAGCGGTAGGATCCGCATCCTGGGTACCCCAGCTGAAGAAGGGGGTGGCGGCAAGATACGACTTCTCGATGCTGGTGCTTTCCACGGCTCGACAGCGGCGCTCATGTCACATCCGACCAGCATGGGCCGTATCAAAGAGGTTGAAGGTCTGGCTGGTGCTGCCGGTCTTGTGACTGTCGCTGCCTCCAAGCTCACGGCCGACTTCTCTGGAAAGGCTGCACATGCTGGAGCCACGCCTTGGCAAGGTATTAATGCACTTGACGCTGCTGTAGGCGCCTATGTCAACATTTCCATGCTGAGGCAACAGATAAAGCCTGCCGAACGTATCCATGGTATCATAACTAATGGCGGCGTTGCTCCCAACATCATACCCGACAAGACTAGCATGGAATATTCCGTCCGTGGTAGAACTGCGGCCGATTGTAGCAATTTGATTGAAAGAGTTACAGCCTGCTTCGAGGCTGCCGCTACAGCCACGTGTTGTCAAGTAAAGACAGAGTCGTAAGTGGTTGTAACGTTGAACGTGGCTCGGCATTGCTTCTAACATCTTGGGTAATAGGCCGTTTATCTACAAAGACCAGATTCTGAATGCCGCACTTTGCGAAACATTTACCAGGGAGATGTCTTTTCTCGGAGATCATTTTCTCCCAATGGCCAAGGAGGCTGTTTCAGCATCTACCGATATGGGTATGTAAACACCCATTCCCACTTTCCATGTCGACACAATCTAATGTTTCTCTCTTGTGCTGTATACAGGTAACGTTTCTCATGTTGTGCCTTCATTCCATTGCTCTTATGGCATTCATTCCGGAAATGCATCCAACCATACCGCCGGGTTCACGGCCGCCGCAAAGACTCCTGACGCCATAGACAGAGCTATCAGAGTAGGAAGAGGACTTGCGATACTGGGAATTCGTGTTCTCAACGATGCTGAACTAAGGAAAAGCGTGACCGCCGAGTTCAAGAAGCAATCGCCATTCAGTCCCTCAAAGTCTAGATAAATGGACCAGGAAAATACTATGTACGGGTTTAATTCTGACTAAAATTCGACTTTTCAAAGTGTAAGCTTTTTTTGAAGCGTAAAGACAAGTGTGACTTCCCAATAAATATGATACAATATCCACAGAAAGTCAGGGAGTGTGAACGAAAGGTAGAAGCTTTGGATCGAATCCCCCTCACATGTCCTACCAGGGTATGCAACAGTCAGATGGAAGCAAGGATGAAGATCGTCACGTTTAGAATTGGTGTCTTTCCGTGAGTGGCCAGGGAACGAGAGCGGTACGTAACACATCTTTATAATTATGAATAGGACTTGTTAGTCTCCTGTCTCTCTCGAAAGGCTATTTGGTCGGACGACCTCATTGGATATCTCATAAAATATCTATTGTACTTTTCAGTAATCTAAGTGTGCCGAATCAACTAACTATAATGCAACATACCGCCAGCCCGTCCCCCCAGATGTCGTTCACCTCCCTCAGTATATTCAATGCTTGGTCTGGCTTCCACTACACTATATCCGGGATGATATATCACGGATGGATTCCACTTGTCTTGTCATACCTGTAACAAGGATTGAGAGGTCACGGCCGGCCATGGTAAAACTAATCAAAGTCAATCACAAAGTAGTGCCAAGTATTGACACGAAACGTACCGTATGCTTGAGTAGCGCTTAGTAAAGGTTTCCAAGAGATCAGGTCTTCCCTCCAAACCACCAAGTCCGACAAAGACTTTACGGCCGCCGACACTAGCCTTTTCAGCAGCTTTGGCGATGGTCTCGATAGCGTTGTGAAACTCGTCTGTGTCGTATTGGCCAGCGATGCCTAGGCTATGATGTATTGATGTTAGATGCCAGAAATATCCATTAGTCGACTTGATTAGGGGTAGTATCTTACTCCATTGTCAGGTCCGCACAACCAACGAACAGAGCGTCAACACCTGCCACGGCTGCAATAGACCTAGAGACATCGTTGTTAGATAAAATGCCTTGCATTCACTAGAAATGGCCCTACTCAGCATTGGATACACCCTCCTTGGTCTCTATCATAGGTAAAATCAACACATTGTCGTTGACAACTTCTGCGACGTGTTGATGCGGGATATGGGTCGCGTATTGTGTTATAGGCTGAGCCATAGTAAGAGAGCGGCGACCCTGGTAGTTCCACCCATCAGCATATTAAAACTCTAGTGGACCTTGAGAACTAACCATCGGTGGATATTTTGCCGCATTGACGCAGATTTGGGCATCCTGGACATTGTTGACATGAGGTACCACAACAGCCTGAGCGCCTGAATCCAAACATCGAGATATCCACTGGGACTCACAAGTAGGCACCACAACCATTGGCGTGATGCTGTCACACAAGCGAGTAAGCATCTCAGAGAACGACTGGCAAGTATAGACTTACCCGACGTTGAGGCATGCGACCGAGATATCTCTCACAGTTTCGATGCCTATCGGTGCATGCTCGAGGTTCATGAGTATAGCCGAGTATCCTGCCCGCCTAGCGATAAGTGGCATCTCAGCGGACAGGCAAAGCCGGAGACCAAAGGAAGTAGCAATTTGGTTATCCATCATGACCTGCTTGACCAGATTGCCAACACAGACATCCCGTGCCTCTGCTAACTGGTCTTTGGTGTCGTTCGGTGGCATGATGGCGATTGATGTGAGCGTGGCTTGGAGCTGTCGGTGGGTGAAGGAGATTTGGAAAGTCAAAAATGAGTTGGGCTGAGACTTATGTGACTACCGTGATGTTTGATGCCGTGGATACAAATGTCGGCTAACGAAAAGGGACAAGAACTCTCGAGCTGCGAGTACCAAGATCTATCGGAGGCTTCGGAGACGTCGGGGCCGAAAAGGGATATCCATCGGCGTAGTCTCCGACCGGGGCCGATGGCTTAATCAGTTGGGCTGGTTAGCTTAATCTTATGAGATAGGAAAGATCGCGGGGAAAAAAGCGCTACTGATAGACAGTACAGGGCTCCTATCATTGATAGGTCTCGAATTCTGGGGTTATAAACTCGGCTTGGACCCTTATGTGTTACCGTCGTGTCAATCGATCAGGCTCATCACCGAGCAATTCTTTGACACAGTCCAAATCTCATTCAAGATTTCCAACTCCGTCCTGTTATTTCCGTTATCCAACATGGAGAATGAAAGCAAGAGCAAGATGGAGCATACTACTACTACAACTGGCAGTTTCGTAGTAGTTTGCGAAGATCAGCCAAAGCCCCCTTCTCTATTCAAAAAGCTTCTTTATCATCTTTGGGACAACGACCAGCATCTCAAGAGCCCTGAGGAGCGAAAGCTCGTCAGAAAGCTTGACTTTGGCATTCTCATATGTGCAACTCTTGGATGGGTAAGTGGGAATTATCGGGTCAAACGCCGGGAAGGTCCTCATACTGATGATCTATGATATACAGTGGATGAAGTACATTGATCAGAATAACATCGTCAATGCTTGTAAGTCGCTTTGCATCACGAATTCCCATAGTCACCTGTTTTCCCTAACAGTTTGCAGACGTCAGCGGGATGAAGGAGGATCTAAACATGGAGGGTAACGAATACACGTACATGTTGAGTAAGTAATAGTACGCATACCAACACGAACCAACGGTGCCAACCAATCTTAGTGTGCTACACCATCGCCTTTGCCATTATGCAAATCCCTTCCAACGCAATCGCTCTCAAGATCAGACCCCGATACTGCATCGTTGCATGCGAGCTAGGATGGACAATCTTCACGTATGTATCGCCCTGCCTTTTACCTACCTCGTCACTTTCACTAATTCGTATGTATCGAGCAGCTTTGCCCAAGCAGCTGCCACCAGCTCGAACCAAATGTACGCCTTCCGCTTCATGATAGGACTATTCGAGTCTGGCTTCTCCCCTATCATAATCTTCCTCTTAGGATCCTGGTACAACAAGGCAGAGCTGGCCAAGAGAATGGCAATCTGGCATATCACGGGTTTCTTTGGTTCAGCCACCTCGGGCTTCTTGCAGGCCGCTGTCCACAAAACCCTCGATGGGCGGCTTGGTCTCGCTGGCTGGCGCTGGATGTATATCAGTAAGAATTCCTGTGTTGCTGAGCATACCGTACGCTGCTAACTTGCTCGTAGTCTGCGGTTGCATGTCTCTACCAGTTGCTTTATCGGTGTGGTGGCTTCTACCTGACTTGCCTCATAACACTAAGGCATGGTACATCACCGAGGAGGAGAAGCAGATTGCCCTCCGTCGCTCTGCTACTCAAGGTAAAGTTCAAGTGACTGGAAAGCTGGACAGTGCCCTTGCAAAACGCATGTTTGGAAGTTGGAGATGGTGGGTGCTATGCATCACGTATATTCTTGTCAGTACCTCCCAGCATGGTTTACTTTGGATTTCTTGACTAACTGTATGTCTCTACAGTATGGAAACTCTTGTCAAGGCGCCTCGTATTTTGCCATCTATCTTAGTACGTTATGCTCGCGGAAGGCAGTGCTCTTTACGGGTGACTAATACCTATCTAGGAGAGTCTGGTTACAGCGTTACTCAGCGTAACATCATTCCAGGTTGCGCCAATCTTGTGTCTATGATCACCGACTTTACGTGGAGCTTCATGTCCGACTACACTCAGAATCGTGTCTGGTGGATGGTTGGTCCCATTGTGTGTATTCGTTTCTTTTGATAACTGGTGCTCTAGCTGATGTTTTTCCAACTAGATGTGTACAACTGTGGTGAGTTCGTCTATTCTCACAGCATGGCCGGCTGCCGACGCCGCGCGGGTTGTTGCATTCTTCTTCGCTGCAAGTGGTTTTGTGACGGGCGTGACTTGGGTAAGTACAAATTCACATTACATATAACTGTCTCAAGCCCTGTCTGACCTATCCTTATAGACTTGGGCGAACGAAATAAATGTCGGGAACGCAGAAGAGCGCGCCCTCACCATATCCAGTATGAACGGTCTATTCTATGCCACAAACTCTTTTCTTCCGATCCTCATCTTCCCCCAAACCATGGCCCCCAAGTTTGAGAGAGGCTTCCCATCTCTGCTTGCATTCGCTCTTGGCGCCTGTTGCTTAATGTGTAAGTGATGACCCCTGCAGACTAGCGACACGACAAGCTGATAATTTGAAATAGTGTTTGCCAATTTTCTACACGAGAGGCAACTGCGTCTTGAATCTGAAAGAGCCTGTACCTCAGTCCCCGCAGAGTGTACCAAACTTGAAGGAGACGAGAAGTAGGGTGGCATAAGACTTTGGGTATATCTTACGTTGGGTAACGGCCGAGGTGCGGTGGATAATCATATTCAGGAAGGTTCTGGGCTTTCAAGACAAACTTTCAATAGTCACAGAGAACTACTGTGAGATTATTTGGTCAAGAACAATTTTATAGAGGCATAACATCATGCTATGGCCTCGGAAGTGAAAATCGACTGTGGTCGATACGTCTTGTAGCACAGCCGGGCTAGAGTCAAGAAGAAGCAATTCGTGAAAATAAGCCCTCGGCTAGACGTTCGTCTCTGCTCTAGCGGTCAATAGCTCTGCAAGTTAAAACAAGACTACTATGGTTCGACATACGAGATATTTTATCGAGCAATGCCAGGTGACTTTGCAACAGTAGGAAATTTGAGCGACAGCGTTATCAGAGTGCTACAGTGAGGCTGTAGCCGGAAAGTAGCCGAATCAATATGTCGAGATTAAGTGCCGATCTTCCCTACAAAAAGCTAAGGCAGGCAAGGTCGGTTCGCGGCAGACGAAAATGGGCCTCCAGGGATTGATTCAATAAAGCACACATCCCAATTCCATGGGGCTGGTTCGATAGTCAAAAGCATTGGCTTTTGGTCTCGCTACCCAGCGTGTGGAAAAAGTAAAATATATTAAATCGTAATTCCTTGTACTTGGACCGGTCGATCATCCTTGCGTTAACTTAGCCGTATCCGTCTTGTACTGCCATCTACGGGGTACGCAACAAACAATTATAAGAATTCCCCAAGCAGCAGCGGCTCGACACCTTATCCTATGGGTACGAACTGCTTCCCTATCGCGACTTAGTCTACGAAGCTGAACGGCTGCAGCGGCTGAAGCATTTGGCGTCGTGTGCCAGTGACATTCACTGGTACTTAGTAGAGTCAGGGGACTTTGCGCTTGGCCGACTGCGGAGTAGCAGGTGCCCAAGTTTGCTAGCGAGAACCTTGGTCCGCACAGACTCGCACAGACATTCTTTGACAGTCGGCAGTCTAGAAGGGGTCACGCAATGTGACAGTGACGATAAACTAGAGCGAGAACTAAATAACGTCTCCCGTTTCTTCCAATGGAAGTATGAATGCCGGTGGCACCTTCGGGATCGTCGGTGGGCGGGCTCTTTTTTTACTTTTCAGCAGTGAAATTGTGAGACATTGCTAGAAAGCCTCAATGTTGGTGTTGGTAGCATCGGTATGCTCACTTCAATTGAGTCCTGCGACGTCTCACCTGCGATCCGGCCTTCTGGATTACGTAGCAAGTCAAACGAGTACAAAGGGTTCAACGAATGAGCGGATCTTGGTGTCATTTGTTTAGGCCGGAACAGTGGAGAGTGACAGGCCCTAATCAATCTAGTCAAGGCTGAAGCCTGAAAGGAAAGCCAGGTGCCAGGATAATTAGAAGACTCCACGCCGACTTTAGAGCCAGGTTAGACAGTTTCAGGTACAATTTTAAAGTTCAGCCGTCGCAATAGTGGATGTAACCATTTTCTCGTATTCGAGCGGTTGATTGACTACTCTAGATTAATTAATTGTTCTTTCCACTACGTAATAAAATGCACGCTCTGCAATTATAGGTCATTTTTCATGGTATTCTTTGGCAACTGGTCTGCTCAATGTTTGGAAACGTGCACCGTAGTCTCGTTCTTGACAAGAATGCCACCAAAGTTGGCACCGTAGTCCCCACCGGCATTGCTACCTCCGCTCTGGCCCGTGACGGTGGATGTGTACTGATTGCCCGGGGGTCGGAACCGGTCAATGGCGTGGCTCTCGAAATCAGTCTCCGAGTTCCGGCCGTTGCCGTCGTCGGAGCCGGCGAGTTGATGGGTCGAACTGGATTCGTCATTGGGCATGGACTTGTTGATGGTGTCGAGACGGATGGATTGCTTCGTTTGGCTGCGGCTGTAGTTGTTGGGGTAACTGCCTGAGCTTGCGCCTGTTCGAGTGCGAGGGTGTGTGCAGGTGAAGATGTACATGCAGGCCGGTCGAATCGTGGGGAGGGAAGCTAGATGGTGTTGTTAGTGTTGTCAATATCTGGCGATGGCGGAGACAGGCGTACCAGAAACGTTGATGAGGTTGACCTCCACTGTGGCCCAAATAACAATATCGCAAATATTCCATGTCAAGTCGGTCGATTTATCGTCAAAGACTCGGGCGGCAACGATCAATCGAATGGCGGCAGCACAGATACTATCTTCATCAGCAAATCGATCAACAAGACATCGCAGTACAACTTACAAGAAGCCAAAGGTAAACATAACCATAATACCAGCCTTCTGCAGCATCGGGAGCTGCAATTGTCCAATCTGCCACATAGGAAGAACCAAAATGGCAATATCAATAGCGGCGTGAACAAGGGTGGTGCCAAAGAAGAACTTCTTGTCCTCAATAGCACAGTATCCCTCGACCGATGAGTCCCAGAACTTCTCTATAGGCACGCAATGCCAAATACCCATAAAGATCTACCAATGTTAGACACAGCCACTAGACAGCGCGTTGGTTACATACTCGGAAGGTCATCCAGACACCAGCGCAGCCGAAAAGGATCTGGATAGGGATTCGAATGCCTGTGACTCTAAACATACGCCAGTACAGACTCAGGAGGGAAACTTTGGCGAAGAACAGCCCCGAGGCGTAGAAAAGCTCGGCGATAAAGAGCAACAGACTCGACTCCTTCAATACCGGTCCCATTTTGGCCATGGTCTCTTCTTCTGACAATTTGATGCCCTTTGGGTTGTAGACATCCTCAATATGCAACCCGAGACCGTGGTTCAACCCTTGTCAGATCGTCAGCGTGTTGGTCGTGTCGATGCGCGGCAAAAAAAGAAAACCTACAGTAGGGAATAATAATGACCCAACCAAGAGAAATCGCCTAGAATTGGGCGTCAGCAACGCCAAGACGCAGAGCGCGGCAGTCAATAAAACAACTTACGTATCCGCAAAGCGCAAAGTAATCATCCCATGATAATGTGATCCTTTTGAGTCGACGACTCAGCATGCGCAATATGGTGATGATTGTCGCAGCGGCGAATGTGATAAAGAGCACAGTCCAAAGCTCAGTCTGTCTCGACTCCATGGTTGTTGTGTTGGCGCGCTTGTCAAAAAAAACGACAAAACAATAAATCAGAAACACCAAACTTTAAAAGACTCGTCACTTTTTTTTTTTTCGCGCACTCGATCCGTCTAGAACCGGAGGGGCAGCGTCAGATCAAATTCGAGAAGAAAGTGAGAAAAAAAAGGGACGGGGACGAACCAACAGGCGACGAACCAACAGGACACAGCGCAGATGATATGTACAATCACGCAGGGGTTTAATACTACGTCGTATGCAAACATTTAATTATTTTGCTTTTTCGAAACAATGCTCAAGCAAGCGCTGTCACCACGGGCAAGGTTCCCCCCGGGTGGAGCTACAGGCCAGGAAAGAGACTGAAGCACGATGTAGCTGGCGATCTCTGCTGTTACTAGTCAATATTAGTTGATAGCGTCGTCGCGAGTCTAACCGCGTACAAATGCCTTGGTAGTATTCTGCAACGACGATCAGGGCCGTTGGGCAGCTGGACGGACTGGACGTCAACAGGTTTTGGCGGACCAACGGCGAAAAGGGGATCTAATTCGTAATGGTTCTTAGCCGGTGCCTTAGTCCTTAGTGGAAGGCATTTGTGGCTTTGACCATATATGGGCATGGTTTGCAAACTACTCCGCTTCCGAAGGATGCTGTTGTGCAGGAAAGCAACACGTGCATTGTCTTTTGCTTTGACGATATACGGCATTCTCCGTGAGTCTCGGTTACGGGGCAAATAGATGGCATCAATATGTCCCGGGTTCCGAATCCAGGAGGTAGAAATGATCTCAGAGGTGCCATTCGGAATCCTCTGATGCTACAGGGAGTAGTGGACCAGTGTTACACTTGGGAATTATCAAGGCAACATAACGGGTAGGTGAAGCTTAATCAGTGCACATAAAACGGACCCTCTGTGACTGTTGCAGCGCCCCAAAGGATTCACTTGACCCAGATTATCGCGGATATTAAAAATAATCGAGCACTCGTCATTTCAGCGCACGCGCCGGCAGAACAATGCACTAAAAGTCTTCAACTCCAACGGCCACTGTTCATTCTTATTTCGGGGCTGCCAAGTTGACTTAGTAGGTGACTACGAGTCAGAAGCGGATGTTAGGGCAGTGGACTTTCAGACTATGATCACGGAGCCTTTACGCGGTATTTAGGCGAAAAGCGCGGCTAGAAAGAAGGCCCCGGGAGAGCCCAACGGAACAGAGACTGCCGGGGTTTCGGGAGGAGCTGCAGTACAGTAGCCACTAGCTTAACTGTAGCGTAGCAGTTGAGTGGTGCTGTTATAGCGCAGATCATTGAACCCAGCCCTGAAAGAGGAGGGCGAGCAAAAGCAAAGACAAAACAAGATCTAGAACGAGGTTCGACAGTCAATAGTCGGTACAAAAAAAAGCAATGTTCCATGTTGCATTGAACTATTTGACAGATAATGCATATCTCGCAAAGCAGATCCTGAGCCTTGGCTTAACCTCGGCAGGACCGAGTAGCCGGGATCGCGTGGCTTCTCCCCGGCTCCGGCTCCCCGCCCAATGCAAATGCAAATGCAAAGGCAAATGCAAACACAAATGCGCGATCCTTCACCCTTGATCCCAAATCCTTCAGCCGCGGGTGGATATTCTTCCTTCCGCCAATCACTGTGGGCCTGTAGCATCAGCTTAAACTTCGGCCCAGGTGTGTCAAGTTGCATCATCTCTTGAATGCCGGTCCCTGTCTTGGCTGTTAGCCTTTCGCCTGCCTGTCGCCTGCGTCTTCAGCAAACACACCACGGAGCTCAATGTCCCCTTGTGTAGTAGTGAATCTGGGGTCCCTAGTTCCAGGATGGACACAGGTGGGGTTTCAGTGCTAATGATGGCCCCGCAGCGCCAAGTGTCAATTCGGTAAAGGCGTGAGTCCCTTTGTCCTTTTGACGAGGGAAAAAACTCCCTCAGGGGCTTTCTCTTTTTGTTCCTGCGTTGCAAATGAACCCTTACACCTTGATGCTCATGTCAGTTATTCCAGATCGTTACTGCATAAAACCTGCACAGTTTCACCACAAACTGCCGATCGCTCAAGTCAGCACTTGTCAATCTGGCACAACACCCACTCGATACCGTTGGAATCATCCGAGCGGCCAGTGTGGGTTGATGAGGCGGTAAGTGGGCTCTGCGGGCGGGAGTTGTGGAATGTGGGCAGTTCTTAGTTGTTTTGCCTCGGAATTTTTGTGTAATTGATGCGAAAGATGACCAAAACCTCCCTCCTTCGCGTAGACGAGGTAAAGCTAGACCTCGAAATGGCGGTATGGCCGAGGCTAGGACCTTTGATACCGCGCACATCGCGTCTCGAGAGCTGTAAAAGGTGGCCAATAGCATGACTGATAATGGTAATTCGCCCCTCTCCTCGACTCCGCATAATTCGCCTCAGGGTCTCTGGACATTTCACAGCTCGTCCATAAGGTACGGCCCGTTCGACGCCTTGGCAATTAGTCTTTCCCCCTTTCATTCTTATTTACCCAAGCCTCTTGAACAAATCTCCTAAACATAAACTCTTTTATTCCTTCTGCACAACATATCGGAACATTATATCAAAACCTTAGCATCCACAATGGCACCCTCTACCACCCAGGATCTCGTCCCCGAGCCCGTCTCCCAGAAGACCAAGCTTGCCGAGCGCCCCAAGGAAGCTGACACCGCCCTCAACGAGGCTGAGCGCGAGGAGCTTGCCTTTGTCGACAAGTACAGCGCCCCCGATGTCTACATCAACTCCAAGACCGACACTCTCTGGTTCCCCTGGATCGGCCCCATTGAGTTGAAGCCCATGCGCATGGAGAACAGAACCGGCACTTTCGTCGTCGGTCTCCGATCACCAGTCGCCGCCAGCCTGGGCAAGCACCGCCACCGAGGTACCGTCACAGCCATCACCATGTCCGGAGAATGGGGCTACAAGGAGTAAGTTTTAATTTGACCCGCGCGCTATGACCCGAGCTATTGCTAACATGCCCCGTCTAGATACGACTGGGTTGCCCGTCCTGGCGATTGGGTTTGTGAGAACCCCGGTACCATCCACACCCTGTCCGTCGAGGATAACACCGACATCGTCTTTACCATCTCTGGTAGCATCGAGTTCCTCAACGACGACGATAGCTTGAAGTTCACCCTTGATATTTTCAGCTTTGCCAAGCTGTACTACGACCACTGCAAGGCCCAGGGCATCAAGCCCAACGATGCTCTCTGGCACTAAATGGAATATAAATAGCCTGGAATGGGTTTGGGTATTAGCATATAATGAGTTACTCGTACAGGCCCAGGCCTTAAGCATGATAACGCAAAGTAGTCTTTTCACGAAAATAACAAGATGAACATGACCTATACACAAAGACTCATATCCAGATGTGACGAATCCATTTGAACGAACTGATCCGATTCCATGTCGGGAGTAGGGATACCTAGCTAGCAAGGTACAGTAGAATACTTTCCAACAAGGTTTCCAGGGTCCCCTATCTAGTCTAGTCTACTGTGTCGTCTTCAACACACGGGAGATCATCTCGTCAAAGCTCTCCTCCTGTACCAAACCAAGCACCTTGTTCCAATGAGCCGCCTTGTCGGGAAAATAAGTGACATCCGAATCACTGTAAACTGTAGCAGTTGCCAGCTCGTAGTATCCAGTGTTCCAATTGCCTTGTTCGATGTTCTTAGTCGCGCGTGCATACAATTCCTTGTTACCCAACTCCTTAAGCTCAAACTTTGTTTTCGAAATTCTCTCAAATGCTTCAATAACTTCTTTCTGCGTGGTGTTGAATGATCCCACCTGGACGTATTGGTTTTTGGTCTTGAGAGGCTGCGATAGCACTGCTGCTGTGGCTTTACCAACTTGCGCTACGGTGGTGGTGGTGAATTTCGGTTCCCCAGTGTTCACAAGCTCACCAGTCTTGGTCTTAACGTCCAAGCACAGCAGTCCACGGCCCTCGATCAGCATCTACCGAATCAAGATCAGCATTGTCAAATGTACCGTTCGGTGAGAATGTCAAAACTCACCCAGTCAATCCAGGGTCCGGTAAACAAAGCCGTCCATGAGAGACCTTGTGCTTCTTTAGACTTTACATGATCCATAACATCCTGCTTCCCCTTGAGGAAAGGCGCCATGGTCTCAAGACCATCTACCGAAGTATCACTGCCGAACTCGCTCGGCATGAATCGTTTCACCTTAGCAGCTGCGACGGCGTCGATGACGATCTTTTGCTCGGCAATGTTTGCGGTTGATAGGGTGGAAATGACGGCGTCTTTTCCGGTAAAGACGTCGACGAGGGATGAGAAGCTGTAATCGGACTTGACGACTTTAGCACCTTGGAAGGTCGCATCCGTGGCGTCGGATGAGACGCGGCTGAGAACCGAGACGTCGAATTCAGCTTCGAGCAGTGCTTTGATGAGATGTGGTCCGAGGTTTCCGCGACCCTGGTTCACTGATTAGTCGTGATGTTAATGATGAAAGGCACTTGTTAGTGCAAGACCCACACCAAGGATCATAACAGTCTTGATTTCTTCAGCCATATTGAGAGCAATAATATTCAATATCAGGATACAGGGTAGGACGTTTGGTGCAACAAAGATAAGTTGATTGGAAGCAATAATGAGCGAAAACAAACAGCACTTTCTCGAATACTTATAGAAGAAACTCGTCTCTGAATTGTTAATTAAACCTGTTCAATTGAGCTAGGTCACCAGCCAAAAGACCATCCTGCCCATCTCATGGCTTGATTTCAAGATCATGGCTCCTTCACCAAAGTGGAGTCTAAGCCCTTTTCAATCGTGAAGTGGAGACTAGTCCTTTTTGGGACATAGTATATCACGCTGTTGATTAGTAAAGCTTCATGAGAGCCTCCACTTGCGACAAACGGTACGTCCATTCTCATGCAAACAACAATATTAACGCAACTATTCCAAGGTCACCATGAAATTATTGAGAAGATCCTGCCAAGCCTGCGCAAAAGCAAGACGACGATGTGATCTCGCATCTCCACGCTGCCAAAGATGCTCCGCCAAGCGCATCACCTGCTGCTACGTCAACGAGCCTGCTCCTACAAGCCTCAAACTCCAAACCACAGATCAGGTCAGATCAATCCAGGAACTCAAAGGTCACCTCAGCCCCCAGAGACTGTCGAGATTAGCAGTCGGTGGGGCCCTTGATACGCAATTACAAATCTATGTTCGACAAGTACTCCGAGACGGGTACTACCAGGGATCTCGGCCACCTCTTACACCATTGCATATCTCGTGTCTACAAGACCTAAGCATTTTAAACCAATCTGTTGATACTGGCCTTCAAATCTTTAATCCCTTACGTCTGGAGATTGTCCGTGTGTTTGACCAAGCCACGCTCCATCACCTCTCAGACATCTTACGAAGCTTCCCATCTGAATTTGCTGAGCACGGCACTACCTCTTTCATCCACTCTGGGATCTACGGCTCCAACCTCCCGCAGCCACTTCAAGAAATGAGAGATATTTGCCACAGCTATTCCATAGGTAGTCAGTATCTTGCCAGTAGCAGACTCAATGCCCTTCGACTTACCATCCGGCGCTTGCTTCGCTCCTCAAAACGCACCAGCTCATTTCCAGAAACCGTGGCTTATGCACAAGCCATTATCATTGCCCAAATTCTCCGTCTCCTCGAGTGCCGCGACCAATGCGACGACGTGGAACGCGATAACGAGGACATGTGGGCGCTGACCCATCGACTATGGCAGCATGCACCAGTACAACTTCCCAGCACATTGAGTCCTTGGCAGGCATGGTTGTTTTCCGAGAGCGTTCGTCGCACTATAATGGTGTGCAATATTCTTCTAGCGGTGTATAGTTCGCTGAAACGGGGTTACACGATACACGCGCTATGTATAGAGGCGTTGCCATTCGACATACGTACTTACCTCTGGGATGCGGCGAGTGAGGTGTCATGGGCAGCTGCAGCATCAAAAGATCCTGAGCCATCATTGGTGACACTCAGTCAGTTCACAGCTTTGGAGCGACCGGCTGACGGTGGTTCGAGATTTGAGGATCTCCTCCTGCTATCATTTAGGAAGTGAATACACACTAGTGCATGGTGGTTCAAGCCTTACGCATCCCTCAACATTCACGAATTGATCATATATGGCACTAATATCGCATTGGTACGGTATTATCTTTTCCCTGAAACGAGGAATGTTTAATTGAGGATATATATCAGATCGTATGATGTGGTTTGTCGCTTTTCAACATCGCTCATTCCTGAATATTGGATAGAATAGCCCATCCTGTCGCATTCATGATGCCAGGCTCATACGCCTCATCAATCATAGCGTTACAATGACCATCTAGCATGTGCACTTGGCCAAGCAGAGAAGGGGAACGTTGGGGTCGCTGGCGCATGTGCCGACAAAGGCGCAGGTACCTCCAGGGCAGCTAGACTTGCAAGGCTCAAGAGTCTTTTGGTCCGAGTAGTACACGGCGCCGTTGACGCAGCCGCCACTGTACAGTGTCAGTTTGAATTTTTGAATTCTCGAAACAAAAGACTTACGACTGAGGGGCGGCCATGGTGACGGTGGCAATAGCCAGGATGCTGAAGATGGAGAACTGCATTTTTGAAATGTGATTGTTGGTTGAGTCTGTCAAAGTAGTCTTATTATTCGGGTCGTCGGTGCCCTTTTATATCTTGTCAGTGTAACGTATCACGTTTATTATCCAGGATTGAATCCTTTGTCCTATCACATTCCTATTCCTTTGCTATACGAACTTGCAATCCACCTCTCACCGCCAGCCTGCAGAAGCCTTGGCTAAACGGAAGGATTTACCTGCCGATTGTGGTCTAGAGTCGCCTGAGTATAAGCCTGGGCGCTTCTGCATAAAATCCTTCGGCCCGCACGGATGTAGAATCCATTTGGGTGATGTTTGATAGCTATCCCCAATGGGAATATGGAAATACTTGATGCAGATTCTCTGACCCCGCTTCCTAGGCTTTGATGGGATGTGTAAGTTCCGACGCAACCTAGGGGTCATCATCCGGCGAATCATTCGCTTGCCGGTCACTGCTGAGTGATACATTAATACGAGGTAATTCTCATAACATGTGTTTGCAGATACCAATTTATCAGTCAAGGTACGGAAGTCTTAACATCTTTCATATAGCTAGTAAGATCCGCAGAGCTGTATGCATTGCGATGCCCACTATACTCTCTGAGTACTGTAGTCTTATTTTTGAGGATAAAATAGTTAAGTGTATTGATACCTCGTTGACGTCATGGCTGTGTTTAATACATTTGAGCTATCCGTAGGATATGATAGTGTTCCTGCAGGATTGTCGAGTTCATGTTGTACTTTTCGTTTTAATAACTTCTTTCTGGAATAGTCCTATCGATTCAACTGGATTGGAGCTGTAAAACTAGTGACCGGCACTCGACCGGGCCGGGTCCTCTCGGACCCGATCCGGGCTTCGGAACCGATGCCGAAACGCCAAACGTCGTCATCTCCACAAACCAACTCTCAATATTTATCTACTGCCCTGCATTCTCTCAGCTCTTCTAACGAATACCCACCTATTGATTCTTAAGATGTCTTCCACAACGTATCAAATCGAGAAGCCAGTCCGCAGTGACTTCGATGAGTGGTCGAAGCTATTCCACGACTACATCGCATTTTACAACTCCAAGATCGAGGAGGATCAGTATATCAAGACATTCGACCGTATCATCGAGGGAAAAAACGGGCTGCAAGCTCTGGTTGTAAGACAAGTGCGCGACAATGAGAAGACTATGGTTGGGATCGCCCACTTCTTTCCTGAACAGACGCCTTGGAGCGAGAAGCAGATACTTCTATTGAACGGTAAGCATATGTATTCGCGCAACGCTATGACAGTATCTTGGAGGGAGCATTCTGACAATTTAGATCTCTTTATCGATCCTTCAGTTCGCGGTGCAGGTCTCGGGCGAAAATTAACACAAGCGGTAGCTGATGTTGGCAAAGAGATGGGTTGCTTTCGGCTGCAGTGGGTGACAAAGCATGACAACACCACTGCTCGTAAGCTTTACGACACGCTTGGCGAGAGTCAGTTTATTCAGTACAGAATGAACCTGCAATAAATTCATAGCAGTAACGTCATCTTCCACAATAACCTTACTTTCCTCAAAATTCAGCCTCGATAAGTCGTGCTTACATAACTTCCCCACGGGTCTTTGTACTTCGCTTCCGCTATAATTTACGATCAATAACGAGACTCATTTGTTGCTGTACTCAATCTATCATAAGTTAGACTTTCTGAATCATTCGGCGCGACGACTTTTCAAACATCGTTCCTTTCAATTGGGCTGAAACACAGCGCGCTTATCACGACACTTGATTCGCTGGGTTAAGGCTTGGCCGTCACGCTGGTGCATGTTCTTTTTCAGCTGGCCAGGATAAGGACCAGCATTAGTTTCTAGCGGCAAATAGAAGATGAGTATTTTGATTGACACAGGAGCCAGCGCTGAGACATCTTCTTGTTTCCCCTCATCCATACTAAGTTGTTCGACCCAAGCCCTCCAGATGAAAGACTCCCTCTTGATCTTTTTGCCCAAAGGCGATACAGAATTAGTCTTACGCCGACCAAACTTTCGCAAGTTTGCAAAGTCAAAGGATGAAGAAAATTCAGAGGAGAATGCGACTGTGAACGAAAACGACAATGAGTCTGTCACCACAACAGCCCCGATTGAAGAGTTCCAAGATCGAACGTCCTCAATTAGCACTACCCAAGACCTGAGAGAATTAAGACCCAGTGACGAAGACAACCGGCCGAACGAAGTCCGTTTCAGAGTCTCTTCCGCACACCTCATCCTTGCCTCGCCAGTTTTCAAGGCCATGCTCGACGGCCCTTTCAGCGAAGGCGTCCGTAATAAGAACGGGCTTTTCGAAATCAAGGCTTTTGAGTGGAACACGATAGCTATGGTTGTTTTGATGGACATCATCCATGGCCACCATAGAAGTGTCCACCCAAAAGTTACGCTTGGACTGTTCACAGAGATTGCCATGGTCGTTGATTACTACCAGTGTCACGAGATTGCGGAAACGTTTGCAGCTAAATGGGTTGCTGCATGGGGCAATGAGTTTCTCACAGGTTACGACGATACCACCATGCCTCGCCTGTTTATTGGCTGGGTCTTTGGACAGAGGGATTTGTTCGATGCAATGGTCTTTGACATTCTCAACCATAGCACAACCCCTCTGAAAACAGACCTGCCGCTTCCAAGTACAGTGTTGGGTGAGTTGAAACAATTGCGTTGAGTCATTTACGCTGGCTAACCTTTCCAAGAACGCTTGGAGTCTCGGCGAGTGTTTCTGATTTCTCGCACGCTGGAAAACCTATATGGCCTTCTGGAATCCCTCTGGGCCACGGACGACGGTTGTATAATGGAATGCTCATCCATGCATCTCGGATTACTGATGAAAGCGATGCGGCAGTATGGTTTTGAGGTCCCGAAACCAAAAGAGATCAAAACCGGCAAGAGCTTTGACGAAATACACAAATTCTTGCAGGGATTAACCACGCCAACGTGGTACGTCAAAAACAAGTTTGGTACAATTTATACCCACGACTGCTCATTCAAAGAAAAGATGAAGCCTTGGTTAAATGACTTATCTAAGAATCTGGCTCAAGGTGCTTGGTGGCTGGACTTTCAGAAACCTAAAAGTGCTGACAGTGATGCTGCTGATACGAAGGGGAATTAAATGGAGAGAAAGCGAACGAGCGTCTGGTTCGTGGGAACGCGTCAGGCTATGGTGAATTTCTTGGCCAGTACCTACTATGTGATCTAGGAAGTAATTGACCTCATTGTTTACTTAGTCTCATCAGAATGGTGCAAAGATGCGATATGTATTGCCGAGAAATCAGAAAAGAACACATTTGCAGTACAAGAGAATTTTGTCAAGAGAAGAAGCGTCAACAGCTGGTAAACAAATGGCAAAGTGGTAAGCGGGAGCTAATTTGATGCAGTGTTTGGAAGAGTTCTATGTAGTCTATGTACAACCTTGAACGAAATAACAGGAAGAAACGCAGCTAAGCCAATAAGAGACATTGAAGAATAAGCTCATCTACCCAAACACCTCCAAAATCAGACGCTCCTTCTCGACACTCTTTCTCCAAACATAGCAGTCATACGTATCAGTAAGCCTTAAACGTCTTTCCTCTTCAAGAAGGATTGGACTGAGGACATCCATGACACCATCAGCAACCTTCTTACCACTGCAAACCATGATCACGGCACCCTGACCCCACAACTTAGCCAGAATTTGACCCTGCCTAGTGATCAGATCCTGAACATATTTGGATGGTGAATTAGGGTCCCGACTGTATGCCCGATGAACTGAAACAACTCCTGCCCTGGAGTATTCGTCCAAGGCATCACGGCAGATATCGTCCATGTTGGCTCCCCGGCAGCCAAAAAGGAGCGTACACGACGACGAAGTACCAGAACTGTTCTTCATCTCCAGGTATCTTTTCTGCAAGAAACCCAAGAACGGAGCAAGTCCAGCTCCGACCGCGATCATGATGATCGGCACCTTGAGATCAGGAGCCATCATTGCCGCTCGCAATTCCGGTCTACAGGCTCGCGGTTCAACCAAAACAGAGTCACCCCGTCGTAATTGAGCCATATAGTTTGTAGCAAGCCCCCCAGGACGCGCAAACGACCCCGCATAGGCTTCTTCTGCTTCGACTACCGAGAAGAGTAGCATGCCATGACCAGGTTTCCAGTCTGGTGCTGAAGCAAACGAATATGTGCGCGGGCGCATTTGCGGCAGCATGGAGAGGAAGGCGGAAATGGGAATTTTGATAGAAGGATACTTGCGCAGGATATCGAGAATCGACATGCGCGCTTCGTCAATCTCCTTGTCGTAGTTCTCACCAGCCATCATGAGAACTTCACTCTTGGTCTTTTCGTCCACAGCAAAGTCTGTTAATCTCTTGAGACTCGTCCGGCTGATAGTTTGAGACAACTCCACAAGAGAGCTGAACAGATTCCCTGCGAGAATTGGTGTTTCGGTTGGCAGGAATGTTGGTCTTCCGGATGAGATGGTCAAGACGGTATCACTATCCACGCCGAAACATGCCATGACCTGCTCCACCAACTGAGGGGGGTTCTTGGGAAGGACTAGAACATGATCTCCTGGGGTATAAATCATGTCTTTTGGTAACTTCAGTAGGAGGCTGTGCTTCCTTGGAACACCGGGGTGGGTAAGAAGTTGGTTCTCGACAACTTCAGCTCTCCTGAAATTGCCCCCCATCTCAGGTTTCTTGGAAAGGCTCACCGTTACACTCAGGTCAAGGTTTGGATCAGCTTGACTACCCCTAGAGATACCATGTTGACTGGCAAGCTTTGGGAAGACTTTTCCATTGGTCCAGTCGTCAAAGTCAGAGTACAGGCGGCCAGTGCTGGTGTCAGTAAGGCCTATGTCGACAAGTCTCTCGGCGCCCGCATCAGACAAGCACTTATCCAGGCACTTGGGAACTTTATAAAGTGTTGATACCCAGTCCTTGTGGCCTATGAATTGAGTTAGAGAGGTTCGCTACGGAATCAGTATGTTGACTACTTACCACAACCAAAGACAGCGAACTGGATACCTTTAAGATCTCCAGGCTTGAGAGATTCCGCCCACTTCATGAACTCAGCGGCATTGTCTGAAGGTCGACCATCGTAGGAAGCAGCAAACAAGATGTTAGGTCCGTCCCTGGAGAGGTTGTTGGTCGCAGAATCAAGTGGCAGAGGTTTGGACGGCACGAAGCCGAATGATGCGCAATCTGCCGACAATCTCTCAGCCAGCGCCTCGCAAGTACCGGTATTTGACCCGTAAAAGATAGAGATGGGTTTCAGATCCTTGACATCTGACATGTCAACATATTGTCGGCTGGCTCGACTTGAAGGTGGCAGGCTGGACAGACTGGGTGTCTTGAAAAGACTGTTGATGTTTCGCTGGTCTCTGAGCTTAACGCGGATATTGAAGCCGTCGGGCTTGATTGTTAGAGTTTGTTTTATCTTGAGCTTGTAATTAGGGTCTGCCTTGTAGAGGTCAAAGTTCTGTAGAATCATGATGGTGATCTGAGAGGTTAGCGAATGGTCAAGATAAAGTAAAAGCATGACACCTACAAGTTGCGCCTCTTGCCATGCAAACTCCCTGCCAATGCATCCTCGCATACCATTCCCGAATGGTTTCCAGGCATTTTTGGGAAGTTTGTTGAAGAACTCGTCATTCATCCTCTCAGGCTTGAACTCGTCTGCATCAGGGCCCCAAACTTCAGGGTCCCGATGGATGAGATGAAGGAAGCAGAACAGGCCCTGATTCGCCTCAACGTGATACTTACCACCGATAACCTCGTCCTTGAATGGTGTGACGCTAAAACCTGGCGCTGTGGGCATGAGACGGAGAGTTTCTCGGAGGATCATATTGATATAAGGCAGTTTTGCTAGATGATCGATAGCCAGGTTCGATTCGCCCACGACTTCCTCAATCTCTGCGCGGGCCTTTTCAATTATTCGTGGGTTCTCGAGGAGATAGTAAAAGGCGAATGACAGTAGCCCTGATGTTGTTTCGTGGCCCGCAATAAGAAAGGTGATGAGGTTCTCCACGATGGATTCGTCGCTCATCTTCATGCCAGTCTTGGGATCTACACCCTCCATCATAGCATTGAGTAAATCTTTGCCTTGGAGAGGGTTTTTTCGTCGATCATCAATCAGGTCATGGCATAGCTTCTTCATCGAACCAATGTGTTTTCGGAACGCAGATAAGGCTCGTATTCTGCACGATCCGATAAATTCAGGAAGCACTGATTGCTTTTCAGCGTCGGCGAGGGCGGCTCCCATACTCTCGATAAAGGGATGCATCTTTTCGTTGCTGTAGAAGCTGTTGAATCGAAAGTTCATGGTACATAGGGCGATGGTATCTAGTGTCAATCTGGTAAAGTCATTAGGGGCGTCAATAGTGGCAGATGGACCAGCTCGAGCCCTGTATCGCAGTTAGTACAAGCCCTAGACTGTTTGGACACTTGAAATACCATTTGAGACAAAGTTGTTCCGCAATATCTTGCATATCCGGAAACATTTCTCGAATCTTGAGCGGGCCAAACAAGGGCATCAAGACACGATGTGCAATGCCCCAATCCTGGTTACCGTGCTGTGCGGTGAAGAGGCCATCACCCGCCAGAGGACGCAACTTCTCCACTCCACCTATAACAGTTTTGTGAAACCTACTCTCGTCGCATACTTCGTCAAGAAGTTCGCGGCTACAGATCATGACTTCTTTTTTGCCACCAAATTCGAGGGCAAAAATTGGTCCTAGTGGTATGCGGTTAGTCATGTTTGTGGTCAGGATTAGTATGGTACGGACCATATTTTTGGCCTATGTCTATCATTGATAAGAGGGAATTTTGAATGTCGACGTCCAGAAGATTTCCGAGCACGGGTAGTGCTAAGTACGGTTAGTTGCTGCGGCTTTGACTGCTGGGACTATTCACCTTTGGGTCCAGGAATCTGGTCATGGTGTTTTTGTTTGCTGCCCGCCATGGTGAGGTTGCAGTGTGATGTCGAGAAGATATTATGTTGTTGGTAAATCTCAAGGAAATGTCGTTGTTCTTATTCCTATTATTGTCTTGATTGTACTAGAATAGAGATCAATCTACGCCGCAGTTGACGAGATGTTATAAGTCGAACGCATCGCCAGTCGAGGCAGTGCAATATTTCTCGGTCAAGCTTCAACAACGCGTATGTCATAAAATTTACTTTCCGCAATGGCTGCGGGCATCCGAAGATAGCGGTGGCCCCTCTGCGGACATGTCGAGTTGCCGATTCTTGACCTGATCCGCGGGGGCCGATGTGTATCCCGGCAGCATATCCGCGCGGCCCCATATCGGAGGCCCGCGGGCACCCGATGCCGCACGACCACGATGTGATCCATTCTTTAGCTAAAAATAAGGGAACTATCATGAATCGCTTATATTCTAGTGGATCCTCGCATACTTGCGCTACCTAAGAATTGGCCACGGTTACAGTCTTCCTGGGGTATCTGACACAGACGTCAAGCATGTCCTTGCGGGCACAATCGTATAGCTTTGAGACTGCGGTTCCGCCAAGAATACCCCAGGATCGACCAGATAATCGTGTTACGGTACTGATCTACAAAATGGATCCGGAGACTACGGAGTGGTTACTGGCTTTGCCGTTCCCCCAATGAACACGGTACGATATCGATCATTTTAGAAATCGTTAATCTCCATGAGAATCTAGTCAAGACATGTCTATCTCTTGATTGCTAAATATTGAAAGACAGAAACAGCATGACACCACAACCTATAGTCTAGTTTAAGATTTATCGAATCATGTCCTGCATGTCTCAGACAACGAGCTCATTTCTCGTGACTCCGAAACATCCTGTCTCCTGCGAAAACGCACCAGCCTCCACATTTTACTCGTACCTACACCCACTCCCCCAGGCCTCGCCCTTCGCACAAGAAACCACTGGGCCGTCATCAAAACCATGGCGCTGTTCCAAACAAACGCCGCAATCATACCCAGCGAAACCGCCCATGCAGTAGAAATCTGTATGTAACAAAGACCCATGATCGAAAGATCGTCGAAGCCATCTGTGAGGGCAAAACCAGAAAGCATCAGGATCACTTGGCATACAAACATGTCGAAATAGTGGAGATTCTGGAGCCATCGCATGCGGAGGACTGTTCGACGCATCCAGGAGTCGAAAAAGAAGGTGTAGAAGTAGATGATGGCTGTGAAGGCTGCGAATACGACAGTGATCAATCCGATGATCTGTTGATAGTCAGCTCAAGCATAAGCAATGATATTAAAAGGGCTCTTACACCATGCTCAGTCCTGTAATGATCTGATGAGCCCATGCCAATTATCCCCGATACCAGTCCAGCGATGACAAGGGGTGTAAAGACGGCTGCTCTCAACGCTGATTCCCATTTCCTCACTTTGTGCTTTGCCACGGGACGATTGATGAGATCGCACAGCACAGTGGTAGATTCCATCAGAAGAATGATAGGGTAGACCAGAAAGAAGGCGATGATCATACATAGAGCTACGAGGTCAGTTGAGAAAAGGATCAGAGTCTGGACAACCAACCATGAATGTATGACAAGGTGATAAAGGTATCTTTATCAATGCCATTGATGCTAAATTCTTTTGTTTGGAGGTTGACAGCAAACAGATTACCTGTACTGTTGAAATTATAGACTCCCTGTGTCGCCGTGGTGACATTCCACGAACTATTCCATGTTTGCGACTCGGATAGGTTCGCGTGTAGGGATGCTACAAGACCGGCGACGCCAGATTGATGCCAGCAAGTTTCTCTGGAGTGAAGCTTGGAGACCTGGTTTTTGAGAACCTGAGTGACATAATTCGTTGCTGAAATTTCATTCAACATGTCGGTTATCTGGGATTGAGTGAAAAGGCTCATCTTGGGTCGAGTAGATTAGGATCTGTCTTCCGATCAATTACGCTAGAACAGCCAGGTCTTGGTGGATTGTCGGTTGGGAGATCGTATGTTTGACAAGCCACAAACGGAGATGCAATACTTAAGAAGAGTCTCGTTCGGATCGTCTGGGAAGCATCCAGATAATCCCAAGCGGTAAGCAAATATGGCATAGAATTATCATGGTCCAAGCAAAATAAGCTTTATGAACCCCGTTTCAGATGTCACCGGCTCTTGGCCAGTCGCCGAAGCTTCCATGGCTATGCTTGGACAAGGCACAACTGCCGAGCTAGACCCACTTAAGGCGCAGCCCGAAACTTGCGTAATGATCCCTCATTATACTAGGCTCAACTAGTCATCTTTAAAGCCCTGAGTATGATTAGTTGGGCAGTTGATAGCCATGGACAGGGATGTATACCGTTCGGATGGCCGACCCAGCCGATCGAGACATACGGCGACTTCATCCGCGGGTCCGAATGCGAATGCATCATCGTGAAAACGGTGAGGCATAGCATCAGGTTCGTGTAAGAGATTGAGGTTGATGTTATTGCACTCATATATAATATCGGTATTGCCTCATCAACTGCTATCTCTCAGAAACATCTTCAGACTCACCAGCTCTTCACCTACTGATTCATCAAACATGGCACCTAAACCTAAGTCGTTTCTACGCCGCCTTGGTAACATGTAAGTTTATCCCTCTCTACACTCGTCATAGCGCTAACCCTACCTTTAGTGAGATGTACCAATCGGGCTTGCACAATATCAACCACTACTGCAGCACAATCGTCACCTGCCGCTACACACTCCCACCTCCATTAATGGACTTTGATAAGCACAAGGAAGTAGTGAAAGCCTTCGATGCGGCTGTTGCTCAAACAGTCATCGAATTTCCCATGTTGCAGGTCGGTCTTGTCGGAGAGAGCACGAAAAAGCCAGCATTTGTCTCTCTTCCCACTGTGGACCTAGCCAACCATATCATTTGGGACGTCAGAGCAGATATGACCAACTACGACCAAGAGTTCCAGGCGAATCTGGTCTATCAGCTGAACGCCCAATTCGAACATCTCGAAACTAGACCGGGATGGAGGTTGCTGTTGATGCGCACCCAGACTGATAACTTTGTTGACGCCATGTATGTGTGGAACCACGCAAACCATGACGGCATGGGCGCCAAGATCTTCCAGCAGACACTATTTAAGAATCTCTGTGAACCTTGCATTCCAAGCCTACTTCCTCACGGCTCTCGCGTCCTGAAGGCCGCCATTTCCAAAGAAACATTTCCTCAGCCTCAGGAAAAACTCGCCAAGCATCGGATTACTGCTGGCTTTGCCTTTTCCGAAATATGGCATAACCTTGGTCCGGCTGCCTTTTCCTCATCATCAGCCAAGGCTAGATGGGCACCTGTTCGCTCTGGCGAATTTACCACGCGCAGCAAATCCATCGACATCAACGCCACTACTCTGAAGCGTGTTCTCAGTCTCTGCCGCGAGCACGAAACTACCCTTACTGGTCTCTTACACGGTATCACATTAGCCTGTTTATCAGTGGATCTTTCAGAGGGAAAAGCCGATGCTTTCAACGTTGCAACAGCCATGGATCAACGAAGGTTCATGCGCAAAGAAGACCGCCCGTCAAAGTACGCCAACTTACATCCCGAGAACAGTGTGCAGAATTGCGTGTCGTCAATTTACCACACCTTCAACCGTCAGTCCGTCAGCGATATTCGTGCTCTGGCGCGCGTAAACAACTGGGCACCGCAACCCATCCTTGATATCGAGCCCAGCATTTGGAAAGCAGCTAAGACGGTCCGCGCCGACATCGAAGAGCGGCTTGATCTCGGCGTGACTGACAGCGTCGTGGGTTTGATGAAGCTCATCACAGACTGGCAAGATTACCACAAAGGCATGGAGAAGAAGCCGCGCGAACTATCATGGAACGTGACCAACCTCGGCGTCATGGACGGCAAGAATGAGGCTGGCGGCGGATGGTCGATGACAAAGTCCAGATTTACCCTTTGCGCTGACGTTGCCGGGCCTGCTATGCAGATTAGCTCAATCTCTGTCAAGGGGGGAAGTTTGGCTATCGATGTTGCATGGCAGGATATGGAAGAGCTCAATGAAGTTGGCGAACGACTTGCCAAGGATATTGAAAGTTGGTTGAGGTATTTGGGCGCCTAATACGGATTGTTATTGGGTTGTAAAGGGAGTATTGTAGACTTTTTTACATAGACTGTAGACCATGTTATAGTTTCCAAGATAGACACAAACGGGTACCAAGTAGACTGTAGAGAATATAGAGACAGTTATCAAATGACTGCAATATCAATTTAGAACGCAATGGTCGTTATATATGGCAATGTCAAAGTTTGTTCGATAGATCTATAGGTACCATCCATAAGAACTATTTCTCTGATCAGCCACATTATTTCGCATCAAAGACCTCCACAGATAATCTATTGGTAGACCATTGAGTGAGAATGATACTGCATATCATCCATTGACTCGCTGATTGGGCCTTTTGCCTGGGTGCGGATCTCGATACGTCAATTGGCTCCCAAAGTCCGCAGAATCTCCACACTTGATCGTCAATATGTCTAAATTGGGAAAGTAAGCATTTCTTGGGCTTCGACTTTATAGACTGACTGTTGTATAAATTAATGATAGAGGCACTACTTTCTTGAGACTCTTCACTTCTTATTTGACGTTGACCTCGTTGAATATATGTCTGATCATACCTTCTATTTTACCATTCATCTAGTCGCAGCCTGCTCCCCGTCGTCACAAAACTATGCCCCGTCAGACAAGTTTTGTCTTTGTTCCTGGCGCTTGGCATAAGCCATCTTGCTACGACAAGATCATCGAGCTGCTAGAAGTTCGGCACCATTTGAGATGCGCTTCCGTCACCCTGCCATCAACAATGGACAATCCGATGGCGACATTCAAAGATGACATTGACGCTGCTCGTACAGCAATCACCTCTGAAATAGAAAATGGATACGACGTGATTGTTGTTTCGCACTCCTACGGCGGCATGGTCGGGAATAGTGTTATCAAAGGTCTCGCCAAAAATCCTTTTGAACGACAGGATCAGGACGATACAGGTCACGTTGTCGGTCTTATCCTCATCGCTTCAGGATTCACCTTTACCGGCGTTGGCTTCATGGACCTCTTCTTCGGTCGTCCGCCTCCTGCATGGCGTGTCAACAAGGAAACAGGGTACGCAGAAATCGTAGTCCGCCCCCAGGACTTCTTCTACAGCGATATGCCACCTGCCGAAGCAGATTATCGCACTTCAATGCTAAGCACACAGAGTCTCAAAGCATTGTTTGAAGGTGGTGAGCATGCATACTCTGGCTGGATGGATGTGCCTGTATGGTACATCGGGACAACCTATGATAGAGGACTCCCTGTTATTGCGCAAAGAACCTCGGTTGGAATGGCGAGAGCTATGGGTGGTCATGTAATGCATACCGAGTTGCCAACGAGCCATTCTCCATTCTTGAGTCAGCCAGCACAAGTTGTGCAGATATGCCTTCAAGCTTATCAAGAATTCACCGGTGAGAGCGTTGATGGAGCATCGGGAGAGTTGGGGACGGCGCAAGCTCATTCCCCAGTGCCAAGGCTATGGCAACCCACAACATGGTATAGATTCGGACTGCCGTTGGGCGTTGGAACTCTTGTTGGCTGGACAATATTATTGTACAGGAACACAAGAGGCGTTTGGATGCAGATCCTCGGTTCAGATAAATGATCACAGAGATATTTCATACTACGTTGTTGCAACGAAACCAGGCTTTGTGTAAGGTTCTGGAGTGCAATACCTCATCTGTGAAAAGCAAGATTCTGATGATATAGTGTCATGAGGCTATCGGCAACAGCGGCGGCGTGCATGCATGAGAATCGATGTGTAGCGGTGTGCTAAAGTAAAAGTCAAATGTGATGAGCGAGTTCCATGAAGTTCCAGGGTGTTTTCAAATGAGTGATGAAGTTCCTGCGTTACGTCGATCATAAGGCTTGCCTTCGGTAATAAGTGTAATGGGAAATTATTACGCCTAGAAACCAGTGTGGTTCACATCATATACACGCTGAGGGGGGATGCTGACTAGATTGGCGGTTTTATATCATCCACTCTGTCTGTATTGGACAACCCCCATTCATACACTAACCACTCATATGGGTTTTGGTGTTTTTCCTTTTCATCGGGTAGGTCAATGCATCTCAACCTATCAAGTCATATTATATACACTCAACTAATAATTTAGTTTAAGCATTCTCATAATGACTCTGAGCGAGCCCAAATGAGAGTCCTCAAGCTGACCGACTGGATAGTCTCATGCTCGGATTCGCTCATAGACCCTGATATCTTTTGCAACCTGGCTGTGGGTGGTGAGTTACCAGAACGTCTACACTTTATCCATACCTCAAAGTCTGTTCCAGATATGACCGTGATACGGTGAGCCAATGATCGAGCTAAATTCGCCATAAATGATATCGTTACTCTCGATGCACCTTTCGGCATCAACGAGATCGCTATAATTCGCCACTCAGGTGGGTTGCATCATGGATTGTCAATTACTGGGTGATTTGACTAACACAACTAGATTGTGGACTTGCACATGTCAGTGACGAGTTCATGAGAGAAAGAATAAACCGTGTGGGTCATGATGAAGCCAACAATGTTGACGTGGATGGATTGACCATCACAAGGCAAGTCGGTTCAATTTGTAAGTACCGATGATTTCATGTTGGCTGACTTGGTGTAGTCTCTTATGAAAGTTATTATGTTGATCCATGAGTTTCAATATCTCTATTTTAGCAATTAGCTGCTACTATTTATATCTTCCGACAAGATACCAACTATTCCTAAGTTGAGTTGGAGTTATCAGCACAGGACCATGCCCCAGAACCGCCAGCTGCTTTGTAAGCATCAATGATATCAACAATAGACCCATAAGTACCAGCAACCATCAACAGCATACCGGAAGCAATGACAAATAAACTCCAAGCACATGCTAACAACCACTTGGGCGAAGTACTCCGCTTTTCCCAGTTGTCGTAAAACCACATAAAACCCATTGTCTGGAAGCACATGAGTGTACCGACAAGAGCTCCAATGAGAGACACAAGGCTGTAAAAGATGGGAATAGCACTTGCAATTATGTAGGCAATGATGGTGACGCACAATGTGCAGCCCAACCAGGTACTCCAATGGACTGCAGTATTAGAAGCCAGGTGCTTTGTGTTTCTTAAGAGTCGCACAAACATGTATTTGCTAGGCAGCTGTATCCAGTTAGCTCGGAAATTGTGAGAAGGCGCGTGTCTTACATGAGTGACCAGAGTGATTGACACGATCAGTCCTGGGATCGCAACTCCATAACTGGCTTTCTTGATAGTGTCACCAGCTGAGCCAAGGGCAGGCGACGAGACATAAGATCCGCAGAAATAGTACATCAAACAACCAATGATCAGATAGGTAATGGTCACAATGGTTTGACAAATGATCAGAGCTCTGGTGTATTGTTCAGGTCTGCGCATTTCGGCAACAATGGCAAAGAACCCGGGTGTACCTCCGTAAGCTGAGATGAGGGAGCAGATTGCAGAAGCTGCTTGAACAAACGAGGGCGTGTTGAACAATTTGTAGTCGGATACCCAGACATCATTTTGAGGAGCTGCTGCCGGTCTTTCTTGTACTCCTGTAGCAATGGTAACCATGATCACTTTGAAAGTTAGTCAAGCGTGGATATACCAAGGCCAAGATAGGACTTACCAGAAACCATGATGCTGATGACACCAACCCACGCAAGCCAGCTCATGCGGCCCAGAGTTCTGATGCTCGACAATGCAAAGCCCAGAACTGCAGCCACGGCAACAAAGACAGCTGTACAGGCGCCATGGCTCGACACTGCATTGAGACCAATTGACAGACTCAGCATACCAGCACCAGACACAAAAACCCAATAAATCCACATGGCAAAGCCAAAGAACTCTCGGCCGATAGGTCCACACATCAAGTCGCCTGCATCATCAATAGCGTAAACATGGCGATGGCGAAGCTTGAAGATGCCAACGATCCAATTAGACCAGGTCGTGATGATGGCAACAGTGAGTAAACAAATGATACCAGGTATCATTCCCAGGGCGTTAAACGTCGCGGGAATCGAGAGTACGCCGAGACCGATTTGTGTTTTCATCATCAAGCCCGCAGTTCCAATGAGTCCGACCTTTGGATAATCATCAACTTGGTGGATCTCTTGTTTGCCTTACAAATTGTACTTACACTTCGATAGTCTGGACCCTCATCAGTGATTTCTCCAAAGACGGCATCATGGTTGGGAGAATCGCCATTTTCGAACTTGTTCAACTGGAGCGGCGAGAGGGCCCCCCCTCCAGTTGAATGCTTGTTATGCTTCCGCATGATAATTTTAATCGAACCAGGATTGCCAAGATCAAAGAGCAGCCGGACAGTCTCTTTATACGTAAAACTCAAACCAGTCTCCATAGTGAGCCCACCCGCCCCGGTATTAAAAACATAACCGCCCCTAGCGTCAGCAGCTTTTTTTATCTGCCGATAAAAGGGCCCTAATCATGCAGAGTGCTTGCTGGGAAATCCCCAGGGATTCCCCAGATATTTCCCCGCGTACGGAAGTTAGACATTCACTGATCTAACAAGTTTGATAATCTCGAGGGTCTGAGTGAGAAAGACTGTTGATAACTTCCGTACCCACTACGGAAGAGAATGAAGCCAATCGCTTTTTGTCATCTCCTTTTGGTGAAAATTCTAAGCCAATGGGACTGTGCGAGATCCCTGAAGTGGAGGTTGAATAGTGGCACTATTTGGCATGTTTCTATTACCTAAAAGCCGAGCCGTTCATCCGCGCATCCGCGCCTGGTGGAGCTCTACAAACCAATGAGACCAATGTAAATCATTGCTGAATAAGCTCTTTCTTCATCATACCATACCCTATACTCCATGTCAAGGACTTCAAAAAGGCACACGATCTCTATCCACGATGAGAAATGCCGGTGGAATTACTAGCTATTCTACTCTCGGCCACAAAATCTCATCTCTTCAGAAAGTTGGGTCTGGCTTAATTTTGGTGGATTCTTGAACTAAGTCTCTTCCTTCTCAATTTTCGACTTGATTTCGAAGGGGAAGCGTGTAAATACGGCAGAAAAAAGGCGTCCCGTGTATCGTTCCAACACAAAATTAGGATCACGATCATGATTGGTATCACAAGAAGAAGTATTTAAGTAAGGACTAATCGAGCGATGTTTGGCAACCAAAGCACAAAAGGCAAGATTTGAGGAGATAAACCAGCTCCCTGGAACAACGACAGACTTGGCGTCAAAATCAACTACATATAGACTCTTCATCAATTTCAACCACTGGGGCTCTCAAAACACAAGTATAGAAGATGGACATTGTCAAAACCGTTAGTCCAACGGCCACAACGATGTAAACCCAAAGGTAAGAAGAGATTAGCTCATGGCCTTTCCCATCTCCTTCAGCCCACTGGAAAAAGTCCATAGAGAAAAAACTCTACCAACCTGTTAGTGATTATCTGTTTGAACGCTTGTCTCACTTACTGATACAAAAGTAGCGGGGAGAAAGATCATCCCTAATGTAGCAATGGATCTCATCAAGCTACTATCAATTCGAGTCATTTGAGCTACCTTGAGATTGACTCGAGCTATCTCTTGGTTTACTCTGGCGTCCTCGTGCCCGATCTCATTAAGTTCCTTGATTATATTAACTTCTGTGTGCTGTTTATAGTCGCTCACTCACAAGCTGTGTTGCCAGTCTAAGGCCTTCCGTGATGTGGTTGCATTGTCGGATATGCTCGTCATACTCGTCGATGAGATCTTGAACCTTTGTCTCGATCCGGCCTCCAACTTCACGAAGTCTGGCCAACTTCAATTCTACCTGTGCGTTACGGTCAATTGTATCGATCCCAAAGTTTGTGTCATCGAGTTCCTGAACTTGTAGGAGCATCTTTCGTAGCTGAGTCTGCCAGTTTCTCAGGCCATTGCTCAAAAAGCTGGTATTTTGCCAAAGTACAACAGCTGGCTCTGGCTCCTTCTTTCTCTCTACGCACCGCGCTCTGTGGCTCGTCTCTGACACAGATGGGTTATGCTCTGCAGCCGCTGCCTTTTCAGTTTCAAAACCCCTCTGGAAATTGGGCAACAAAGCTTTTAGCTTCTTAGTCAAGTCGTAATCACGCGAGGGCCTCTTGGATGACGGTTTTGATGATATGGTCTCGGTCTCTTTGCTTTGGTGTAGATCAGGATAGGCTAGATCGTGGATCCTTTGAACCAATTGAGTCGAATACTTCCTGACCAAGGCGACATGCCTCTCTCTTTCAAACTCCGCAAAGACAGTGGGGAGAATCAGCGGATGAAGGCATTTTCCATCAAAATTTGCCAAGCGGCTGGTGATTATATCGGCGTTTGTGAGGCTGTGGCCATATGTGCGATGCTCTTTCATATCCAATCCATACCAGACAGCGTTGGTTGTCAAAGTGTTTGGGAAAAAGGTGACGGACAGTGCCATGTCGCCCTCCCAAGAGCCGGCTGTCCGAAGATTATAAACTGCTTCGCATTAATATGGAAACTAAACCTGACAGAAAACCGCTCACTTACTGATAGATGGGGCAGTTGAGTCACCACAAGGCCAGCTGCAGGGAAGTGAGGAAACGTTACAGGATGTATTACGATTGATGGCACGAACAATCGATCCATGCATCTTCATATGGCTCATGATAGCTCTGTACGCATTCTTTGTGAATGGAAGTTCGTCGAGTGATGACATCTGCGATGCCAAGATGAGATTGATGGTGGAGGGATCACCACTTGTCCCATTTGTGGAGACGCCGTGTTCAGGCGAGTTTCCAGAAAGCTATTCTTCTGTCAGTATAGACTCTTAATTTATGGCATAATACTTACCTGTGTCAGCCATTGTTCTAGGTCGGATTCTCCAGCGATGACTTTGCGATTCGTTCGTGGGGTGGTAATATGTTCAGTATTTGATCCACTGTCGGAGTTTGATTTGTGTGGCCTGGCTGGGAACGAGATAATAAAGATCTCGTTTGGATGCGGCTCGAAATCCAGGAGTTCCAGATCTTGATCTCGTAGATGGGGATGTCGATTTAGCCACGACATAGTCAAGCTCACTGTCTATAGAGATTTTATGGTTACAACACAACTCATGAATACGGACCCAATAGAGGGGAACAGAATTTAAGTGCCTTTTAGTTACCATTTGAATCACTACACCAAGGCTACGAGTACAGCATTAAGCCTTATTGTGATTAAGAGCTTAACTAATGTCATTCACAGACCTGTCCAATATTCGATGGAAATTAGCCTAGTCGATATTGCGAACAGCCCCAACTACACTTTCAGAAGCCACAGAAAAGGGAATTCCAGCTACAAGGTGTCTCGGACTTCGAAACTCCGAGACAAAGGGCTTAGAATATGCAGATATCACATCACACAGCCCGTTTTGCGTCATCCTTGCATACAGTCACACAGTCTACTTAACATTATGCTATTACCATTGGTAGCCTGATCTGCTATCATCGCACGAGACCAGATAACCCCGCACAATGCAATATGAACTGTCTTGCATCAGGACACCCTCGCTTATCATTAACAATGAAAATGATCGTAGTAGCTTCCAGGTTTTGACCGGTCGGCGACGTGCAGAAGTAGGCTCAATGAGGCTCTGCGAGTTTGCGCCCGATCATGAGTTATAAATCAAACACGTTGAACTAGCGGGCGGGCAAGGCAGACATGGTCAATGTCAAATAGCGCACCACCATTGTGCACCGCCATTTTCAACCCTTCCGAACTAAGCGCCCAATACTCAGAATGGACACACAATTCCTCCCGTTCGACTACGGAAACAAAAGCAAGCTCGTACACAAACTGAACTGCATTCTTGGAGCAGGTAATCATGAGGTAGTCGAGGTACGATATTCACCACCATATTAAAGGTCGTATCTAACAACCAACAGCGTTCGAGCAATCAATGGAAAGTTCTTGTATCTCGAAGACTGAACTCAGTTTGTCTCCCATACCTTTCTGTATGGCACTAGATGCTGATCAAATATTTCTTGTAGAATGAGGTAGAGGAAATCAGGCTGTTCATGAGACTACATTATGTACCTACAGTTTGAAGCAAGGCCTGAAGCAGGGACGATGTGATGCGGTTTGCATATATTTAGTCATTGAACCTGTCGTTTGTCCGTCGCCTTTCCGTTTTGTGAAAGTAAAATACAAATTCTATTGTCCAACTGAGAAACCTCGCATACGAAGCTTTCCCCCCAATTCACTCCAAATCTCATCAGAACATTGAGAATGAATGAAAGTCTACCCCAATCCAGCTGCCTGGCTTCTACGATGCCTTCTGCCGGTAGAATCAATGCCAGAGAATGAAGGTAGTGTTGATGGTCATAACGTAGGAAAAGTCACCGATAACAGCTAGCAATATCGTGATGAGATAGAGCGCCTGGTGTGCAGACCGTAAGTCTATTGGATTGCATCTGGGCAATTATGAGCATGCGGATTGAAAGGGTCTGGGTAATATTACCTCAACGGTGTACCTGTTACTCCAAAGACGACTCAAAGTTCTTTCCAACTTTGCTGTACTCAAATTGGTGCCGTCTAGTTCTTGCCGAAAGCTATACGGCTTATTTGGGCGAAGCAATGCTCTAGAGTCGAAAGTCATGGTTGTAAGCTAAGAGTATAGAAAAAGGGTCGCGATCGAAAAGTTCAAGCTGAAAGAAAATGGGGATCTACATTAAATAATGAAATTTTCTCCCTCTCTTGGATGGGGCGAGAGCCTGATTGTTTTATGTTTCACAGCAGGTAGCCATCGGACATGATTCGATGACAATGTAACCTGGAATGGGGGGCATGGCCACTATCAGGTGCACCGTCAGCCAACACCCGGTCAAATGCGAGATAACAGGCTGTGAATGTAAGACAATCGGGGTAATGACAGGTGGTCCGCAGCATATGGTCCGGTCATTGAGTGACACAGCCAACGTGGTGCCTTTCTTTCTAAAACTAGGCTGCTACGCCTGGCTCTTTTTATTCAAAATATTAGCGATCTGTGATTTTCCTTCAACTAGCAACTTGAAAATATGTCACACGACATTTCTGACTCACAATCGGTAAGACAAGCTGCACAGAAGCTCGGTGATTCGACGTAGGACTGCCCTCACTGACTGTTCTGGCTTGATAGCTCGAGGATATTGTTCACGAACGAACTCTACCGATAATATACCCGTCAACATCGTCGGTCGCTGCCCAGAAGCCCTCTACGGGTACTCAAGTCAGTGGTGTGACTTCACGAGTGTCAGATTATGGTCGCGGTGTACGGCAGAGAAATGAAGCTGGGGTTTCACCGCCGCCAGAATCAAGAGACAGTGCCCTCCTGGCAGGCCTTGAAGGTTCAGCTATTTCTGAGTCACTACGACGACCTACCATCATCAATGATGAAGACCTCAGAGACTATCCCAAACTCTCTTTCAAGACCCTTATAAATGGCGCACTACAGTTGGACAGGCGAAATCCTGAGAAGCGCTTCCTCCCCTGTGGAAGTCTAATGACCATTTGCCACCACTCTGCAGTACGAGAAGACTTGATCGATCGTGGCTACGATGAACATCACGCAGAGTCATACGCTACATATGTGTGTGAGAGACCAGCTAGAGAGATCTTTACAGTACTGGTTCTGATCAATTACGTCGATTTTCTGCCAAACTTCATTGATGCTGGTATGGTCGATAAAAACCTACCTTTCAGCGGTAACGATCAACAGACAGAGCTCTGGTACCGTGAGTCAAAAGTCAAGAGACACGCCAAGTTTCTGAATCATCCAAAAGATGCCGAGATGATGAGAGAGTTTTACAATAAACAGTGGTGGGTACATGTACCATTTCTAGACTGGGACAACGAAAACCACAAAGCTCTGAACTTCCGATTTGATTCGGGAACAGTACTTCCTTGGACAGAGATTGGCTCTCGAGATGATAGTGGTGGCTTCGGTACTATTGAGAAGGTTAAGATTCATCAAGATCATCACTCGTTCGTAAGCACAAAGCCCTTATTCCCTACACGCACAAATTCCTGACTTGCGCCAACAGATAAAATATGAGACTTTTGCTCTCAAAACCATGAGAACAGCCAGGAGTGAGAATGATGATAGGTGCTTTCAACAAGAGATTTCAGCCTTCCGCAAAATGAAGCCTGGGCCGCATTTGGTTGAGCTGTGTGCGACATTGGAGATCACCCCTAGTGACAACTCTATGCTACTCTTCCCGTGGGCTGACGGTGGAAGTCTAGACAGCTTGATGAAGAAGTCTAGGGCCGATTTACTGGGAGCCTTCAGTTTGACGGAAGCGCAATTTGTGGAATGGATTGCAATCCAATGCCAGGGACTGATTGATGCCTTGGGAACGATCCATGATACCCGTATCAAGCCCTTGCGCATCAACGAAAGTGGAAGTCAAATTAGTCAGGAAAAGGATTTTGGGATACATGGCGACATCAAACCGGCCAACATCTTACATTTCAGCCAAGAGACATCTCATTTTCGACTGGGAAATCTCAAAGTTGCAGATTTCGGGTTGATTACATTTCACACCCGGGCCTCGCGCACCAGGATGAACCGCGCAACGGCATATGCCGCCTCTCAAACATATCGCTCCCCAGAGCATGACATAAGCTTTTTCATGTCCAAGAAAGTCGATATCTGGGCTTTGGGCTGCGTATTTTCAGAGTTGATGACTTGGGTCATCCTTGACACGGGTGCGTGCACTGAGTATCAACGAGCAAGAATGGGCCAGCTCTCGTATTCCGGTCTCAACATGGACAAAGCTAAATGGTGCGAGGATAATTTCTTCTTGAAACACATTCAAAGGAAGAAGCGAGCTGGAAGACTTACGCCATCACCAGCAGCCCCAAGACTTCGCCCTCGCAGCTTTGCTTATCGTAGACATCGAGTCAAGAGGAGTATTCACCGTTCAACAAGAGAGCAAGGATCGTCTTTCCTGAGCCCACAACACCTTCAAGAAGTACCAAAGCTGAAGGTCAGCGTAAGCGAGGTAAACGAGCCAAGCCGCAGTGACTTCAGACAGTTTAAGAGCAAAGTAACTAACTTCCATATAGTGGATATATAAGCTAAGTGACAAGTCGCATAGTGAACAAGGTCCGACGTTCTTGACAAATTTCTTACAATTTATTCACAACGAGATGCTTAACCCGGAAAGGGAAGCCAGAACTGATTGTGACAATGCCAAGCAGGTTCTGGATAGTTATATATCTCAGAGTTTAGAGTCTAGCTGGTATTATAACCTTCAATAGATAATCTAATTCTAGTAGTGTTATGAGAATCAAATGTGTTGATACTTAAACTGTTGTAATTAGTCTCTATTTAAAAATCTTAATATCTCTATATTTGTATATACTATCTTATTTTATTATCTTGTAATAAAAAGGTAGATCTCATTATTACAACATACGTGACTATTATTTCTACTTAACTTCTCTCTTTTTTCTCTTTCATTTTCATTATATACCTGTCTTATTATAGAATAAGAGCAAGTTATTATTTAAAATACCTTAATTAAGAAATAGCCGATATATAGTAAGTAGGATCTATATAATTACTTATACTTTAACCTCTTAATTTCTCTTGGGGCTTAAAATAATTGGCTTATGGGCAGTCTGTTCACAAGGCCTAACAAGGCGTTGAACGCTGACTTGGCTGGCTGACCCGGATTTCGCACGTATATTACGATTTGTTGCTTCCACCCAATGAGCAGGACTGCCTTTAAAGCTTTCCTCCCAATTGAACCGTCGGTCCCTCAGCGCCTGCTCAAAACATGCAGCAAAACCGTCAGCGGAACCCAAATGGGCCCTTTTATTTTCAGGCACGGCCATGATAACTTGTTTGTTATGGCCCTCGTAGTTAGGGCGCGAGTTGGCACGAGATTTCATGGCAGCTCCGGCGTGGTGGCAGTTTAATATTGCGAGAACATCGCACCGGACAGGAATCATGGCGTTTGCGATATCTGACCAATGCATTCTTTCTCCATTACCACTGGAGTCACGTTAGTGATGCTATAGTTGAAAGCTATGTGAATCTTGTTACTTGGAAAGGACTAAATCGCCATGTCGGTCCAATCCCGCACTTCCTTGGTAGTAAAGAATGATCAAGGTAGATGATGACGTAGTTGCAAGGTTCGCGAGGCTATGTTGCAAATCTCGGGGGAACTGGCTTCTCGTTTGAGAATTTGACGGAATATCTCTTTTCTTTACGTTGTAGCCGTAGTTCTGGAAAGCATTGAGAACCATGTCGAATTCACGGTTGGAGTTCTGGTCATGCCTTTGCCACGCAAGCCCCCTTACTTCCACATGTCGGTAGGGTGTTCGGGGTGGTTTTACCATCTTGTGTTGAAGAATGCGAAGGACCGTGATAGAGAGTTATGGAGAAAGAATGTAGGCTTGATGAAAGATATTACAAAGCACACAAGAAAGGAAGGGGAAAAGAACCAAGGTAGAATACTTGACCCTATGCTGCCTTAAATAGAACCTGTGGAAGAGTCAGCCATTTTCTGAACTAACCTGTGATCTGGGTTACGTGTCAAGCGGCTTTCTTGGAACAAGAGCCTCATGTGATGGATCTTAAACGCTACGAAGCCACCATGCTAGTCTCAGAACAATGAGTATTCACCAATGAACGGCAATTAACAGGACTTAAGGGCGTTCTGAACAGGCTGAAAACGACTGTTCTAGACCAGCCAACCTGAAGCCAACTTTGGCAGCATCGTCATCACTTGATAATGCTCGCTTGGGGTTGGCAGAAAAGTGAGGCTTGCTATGGTGGCGTACGGTTTCTGCCCAATGCATTCCGCACTTGAGACCGGTAGGCTTGCACTTTCAAGTCTATCACTGTGCCAAAACTGTATATCCGACGTGGTTGGTGTGGAGAACTGTCGGTCTTGATTCATTTTTATCAGCGAGCCAACACCATATACGACCATGATACCCTACTACGTAGTCTAACGCGTGAAAATCTTTCAATAATCTCACATTTCTGGTAGGGTCACTCGCCATTGGACGAGCCGCTCGGCGTTTTGTCCTGCGACCAAGTAAATACTAGTTTTGTCTTCGTAATTGGAAATTATCTCAAGATAAGCAGCACTATATAAAATTAGACTTTACAAAGGTACAATCGCTCTTATGATACAGATGAGCTATAAAAGAATAATAGTAAAAGATCATTCAAGAAGCTTCTCAATACACCTAACCTTATAGTGAATGGAAATATTCGAGAACATTAGGTGCTGAAGAAAAGAGAGCTTCGTATTTTCGACATAGCTAGAAGACAATTGCCCATTAAGGAATAGATTCCAATCATTGGATAATAATATCGGCAGGTAAAAATATTCAGTCGCTCAGATACTGGACGCTTTGCCGCTTCACGGGATCGAACCGTGGGCCTTGTCATTACTAGTGACACGCTCTACCACTGAGCCAAAGCGGCGGATGCTGATTGGTTGAGAGACGAGCACTCGCTACCGTCCTCATCAGTAGCACTCAGCTTAACGAAATTACCTTTGATCTTGGACACCATCGCCTGAAGAACGAAGATCGGGTCAGTAAGACTGAAACGCTTTGAGTGGTAATAAAGGCTGATAACTATTTGGTGCTACATCATCTATATATGGATTAGGGTGGTCGTTGAGAATCACCACCACGGCCACACCCCTTCCTTGACACTCACTTCTGAAATGATAAAATTTACGACAAGATCCATTATCCGGAGCTCACGTTACTCAACATCTTATACCAATACCCAAAAGTTCAAGCCCACCGGTCGTCTGTGGCGCGCTCTGGATCCCAGCACTACAGCGGGAATTCTCGAGTGCATCTCACAACAATTGGTCAGCTTCTATAGCCCATTTGGTTAGAGCGTCGATACCAGGTGATAGGCAATGCCAACGTCTCAGGCTCAAAAAGCAAGCCCACTGCCTCCTAATTGCGTCTTTTCTACTTCTCTCCACCATTCTCTGAATATTCCTTGAACATACCAGGCGACTCGTCTCTCGACAGCAGGTTGGGCCTCAATTCCACGTTTTCAACATTCATCACACACTTATGTCCATGCTTTATTATCTTGTCCTTAACTACGACACAGAGATTGAATATGGCCCGACTTCCACGGCATGTACCCTTACGGTTTTCCTTATGCATCAGACATACTTACTCTTGTCCTACATGACTGCAATCGGCGTTTCTTCCGACCACCCGAGCCTGCATATACTCTGCCACCAGAAATAGATATTCGTAAACACTGTACTATGATCTATTGGCCCTGATGATGTACGTCTGAACTCTGAGCGAGTTCCGGTGCAGTCAATAAATACCAATCTGCAGTGCATGGAGCAAATGGGATACATCCCGCAAAATCGGGTGTGACTGCTGCGCATAAATCACCTTGGCGACCTGTACCAAGATTTACATGACAAGGAATGTTTTCAGCTCTGTTCATTATTTCGTCACCGTGAGCTTGGACTTCTAGTGAGATATGCACCTATGTTTATCATTTTCCCCACAATTTCTTTTTTCAATGACTCAGTAGATGTACGTGGAAACCACGACTACTGCTGTGCACCGGTCACTACGAGGGCACTTGTGGAATCTTTAGCACTCAAGGTTGAGAAGTCAAGGTCTGCAAATTGATTGTTGGAGATGTTTGACAGCCGGTTTGCCCGTGTCACAATGATTACATCCTCCGTTTAGCCTTTGTATTACGGACAAGGTGGAATACATCATCATGTCATGTAGTAACTGCTACTATTGCATCCGAAAATGTCTCGCTTACTTCTTCGGTGACTACTGAATCGGTAACTTTGATGTCTATTGCGCTCGTTAAGTAAAAACGATTACCATCAGCATATAGCCTAAATGTGTCTACTTCCGTCTTTGGGAAATTCTATGGGGACTGTTTTCGTATCCCTCGAGATCTGCGCCTGCGTACTACATTGCATCCTGGGTTTCATTCCGAATCTCACATCAGCTGTGCATAGCTCAAGTGTTCCATCGTGCGAAGAGCTACACTCTATCAGCCAAGACCAGGCCATGATGAGGCGTATTTACCACGAGCCCATTCTTGCCGTTGATTGGAAGCAAGAAATGTCGTAACGTAATAATGCTTACACGAGGCGAAGCCCGTGGTCTCTTAACCTAGTATGAAATCGGCCTACGATCCTATCCCCCGTTGATGGCCCAGTTCATTAACCCCTTATGGTGCTTCACGAGAGAAACTCTATGGATCTCCTTCTTGGACATACAGTCTGCATGTCTCAGCTTGTCGTGGTCCCTTTTGGGGGCCGTAAGTAACGGATAGCAAGTTCCGGAGTGGAGTAACTGCTTGGCATTCCCGGATAGAGTTCTTGGCGGGCGAGACATATGGGGGCCAGTATCTTCATATGCACGAAGTACACTCTTTCCGTTCATCAGGTAGATCTAACATAAAGAGCAAAAAAGTATAATAATGACGACAATACCCCGATAAAATCTGAACACTTATTCTCCAACATCTTCCAGACAACCAAGCTTCCTCACACCGCACATCCCTAGTTCAGGAATCCCCTTGCACCTACTTCTTCACCAATACTCTTGTTAACATGCATATTTCCAAAATCTTCATCGTCAGCGCGATGCTGATGACTTCTGAAGCCTTCAGGTGCCTCAACGAGCAGTTCGGACAGTGCTACTTCCGTGATGGCAAGCCAGTCGGCCAGCAGCAACGCTGCGCCATCAAATGTAAGCCAATGTTCGGCTACGTCAATTGTGTCTGTCCGGGGACATACCCCAGGAACAATAAAGGCTGGGAGTACACGGGAAAGCACGAGTGCATTTCTAGGGCTCAGTTCAAGGACCGCCATAAGTGCTACTGAGCCTCCACTTATCATAGCATACCTCAGGTAAGTATTAAAGGAACTGGAAGGATCAACAATCCAGCAGCTAACTTCGAAAGTCGGTAGATGTTGTCCACTGTCGCTGCGATGTTGGGTGGAGGTTGGAGGCCAGCTTGAAATTGTAAGACCAGAGGCTGGTACACAAATGCGTTACAGGGAGGGGTAGTTGTCACTGAAGTTTGATTCATGATCGGGCCGAATTCTCTTTTGTCGAGTCAAATTGGCTGCTGAAAAACACAGTCCTTACAAGTACGTCCATAGTAAAACGATGGTTACATCCTGTTCAATAGATCGATCATTGAACCTGAATAGATGTGCAAGAACTATGACTTGGCTTGCAGGATATTAATGTCTCACTGTCTGATATCAAGATGCATGGTGGTCAAAAGTATGTGCCTTTCGCTTCTCCAAAGATCATTACTATCAAAGGATGCGGAAACTACCAAGGGTCGTAGTTTCAGTGGTAAGAAACCTCTGAAGTCACATCAGCACGCCAAAGGTTGCTGGCTTTTAACTTTCTATCCGTGCAGTCGAAAACCTGGTTGCTCTATTCGCTTAGTCACCTCACGCACCCTAATGGGGCATCAAACTACCTTTCCGACGATCCGTTGCACATAGAAATATTGTGCCCCAAGCCTAGCACACGTCGTGACCGAGCACCATGGTATATTGGACATGTAGTTACAGGCAACCGGAGCACGGTGAAGCATTATGGCGAGTATAGCAGTAATGCTCAAGTCTTATCAATATGCTCATGATGGGGAACGCAAAAGTGATACTCGCCAGTGCCCCGCTTCGAGATGCCATGTAGTCTGTGATAGGAAGGCAGAAACTTGAATCACCAATCATGTCCAGGATTCCTGCATACGAGTCAACCGGGTGACATCTAGGGCTTTTGAGTGAACTCGTACGACAAACACAGAAGAAAACAGATATAAGTTGAGACCGCGCTGGCATTAACGAGTCACAAGCAATTTCGCTCATGGATCTTTCTTCTTTAGCCACACGAACATCAGCCAGGAGTCGACAATGACCAGGAACCAACACCAGCCTGCTGCGGCTCTCAAGGCGAGTTTCGCCAACATTTACAACAATCAGGACCCAAGGGCTTATTTGACAACATTGGTACCTCTGGAATACACGATTCCACAGCAGGTTCTGCCTTTCTTCCAGCGCCTCCATCAACTGTGCAGCGAGGGAAAAGATGCCTCTGCAATCTTGGACGTCTGTTGTTCGTATGGGATCAATGGGGCCTTACTCAGGCATCATCTTGATATTCAGACCTGGACATCCCATTACAAGAACTTGGAGTTGAGTTCGGAGCAGCAGATCCTGGCAGACCGAGAGTTCTTTGCAATTCGGGCAAAGCCTATCAAGCCTGTAGTGTTCGGTCTTGACAAGGCAGCAAACGCAATTCGCTACGCGCTAGAAACCGGCTTGATGGATTGTGGTTGGGCAGAGGATCTAGAAATCCACGGCCCCTCTCCAGGTCTCAGCAAGGCGCTGAAGGATGTCAGCCTCATCATCTGCACGGGCGGAGCTAGCTACGTGGGGTCTCGTACCTTTGGCCGCGTTATGGCAGCGGTCGATACCAATCAAGTTTGGGTGGTTAGCACTGTCATTCGGATGGTTCCCTATGACGATATAGAGACCAAGTTGAGAGAACACGGGCTTGTGACTGAGAAGCTCCCGGGCGTTGTTCTTCTCCAGCGTCGGTTTGCGTCTATCCAAGAGCAGCATGACGTTGTTTCAAAGGTAGAGGCCCGCGGGTTCGACTCAACTGGTCTTGAGAGCCGAGGTTATTTGTGTGCTGAGATCTTCCTATCTCGCCCCGCCGCGCAAATCTCGACACCCCCCATAGCAGATCTGACTGAGGTCTTCAGTCGATCACCAAATGTTGCGACCGATGGTGTTGCATAGCGCTCTCGGGAGTAGATAAATAAAAGTCCTTGCAGAGTGTATGAGCTGTTTCGGACGACTTGTCCTCAGATATGGTCAGGCCTCCATTCCTGGATCTTTCTGTTGGTTGACTCACGTTGCAATCTTTGTGATGCTGGATGTCGTAGTCTCAGTTGTAGTTGTTGCAGTGATCACAGTCGTTGTTTTGATCAAGGAAGGCTCAGTCAAGGTGAGGGTTTCGGTTTCAGCTAGCACAAAACACGACTTGAGTGGTTTCGACTTGCGAGCTAGAAATTTATGGTCAGATCTAATCCTCTCAGTAGCCTTTACATTGCACAAGCATTTCTCATCGAGAAACATTCTAGTGGAGGATGCGAGTAGAAAGCAGTAGGGGGACGGGTGTGATTTTCAAGCAGGTACCGTTGTGCCCGCCAGTGCATGTTTCAGTGCGGAAGATTGAACAGTAAATCAAACACAAGTATCATCTTAAGTATCGTTGGTATCGAGATAGTTGTATGTGTTTCAGAATATGAATTTGTAAGTACTTTGAACAATGTCTTGGTCTCAATGGGTAGAAAGTCGCATTCCACAAACAGTCGTAACTGAAATGATGGATACAGATTTAATTGCAATGACATATGGTTTGGAACTTGGAAGCAGCTGAAATCGTACAAAGACAGCGAGACCGTTTCTCGAAATCTATCCCGTAGACATCTCCTGTTGAGTTCACGATAGTTCACAAACATTTCGGTGTCAGAATCGACAAACGTAAAAGTCACAGACAAGACTTGAATCACAGGGTCTAAATGGGTCTCTTGTACCGTTGATAGAGCTTTCAGAGTCGCAGCCAGTTTGATAAGTCAATTTCACCCTTATCGATCTCCAAGAACTTTGTCCCGCCAATTATGTAGAGCTTCTACTCAGTGAAAGGCTTTCTGATCACGTAATAGAGCTTTTCCGATATTATATAGGCTGCATATCTACAACACTTATCGCCTGTTCTCGCTGCCTCTACCTTGCTTATAAGTTGGGTGCGAATAAGATTTTGAATGGGTAGTTGCATGGCTGGACTGGATAACTATATTCTAGATCTCTGTTCGTCTGGTTTGAGATTAAAAATCCCGCAACCGATCTTTGCTGGCTTAGGAAGATGATGAATAGGATATGAGAAGCCATACTGTAGATTGACCTGAGTCGCAGAGCACAACTGGCATGTTACTGCAGTGTCGAGGTCAACAGGGATGGCGTACTCTGACCACAAAATATAAGCGGGGTCTTGATCCATTGGTTATACAGGCCAGCCACATAGCCATGTAAGCTCTAAAATGGATAATGTGGTCATAATTCTAAGCCACGAATTCGAGTCAACAGCGGCAGATCAGGTCTGGAACAAGGATGTGACAAGGCTGGAATATGAATGAGGTAATGGGCTAGACCCAGCCCTGGCCCGGTCTAGAACGCGACCTTCACCCTCCCGAAATTCACACGGTGCTTGACCGTGCGCTATGACAGCCATCAGTAGTGAGTGGAAAAGGAGTATAAGACAGTTCTTGCTGGAAGGAAGTTTGAATCGCGTTGCGATCTTTTGGTTTCAGTTTCTGAGACTTTTCAACATTCTCACTTTATTTCCATCAGGGATCCGTGTACATTTTTCTTGTTAGAGACAAAGTATTGCATTCGTAATACCGTTTCAGATATCTTCCTAATGGAAACCCAGTGCCCATTCCGGCTTCATCCACCGTCATGGGTCTTCTGGTGTGTGCACGAAGCTCATACTGAGCCACACGGTGCAAGAATCTACCATGGTCCGAAGCCGGAAAAATGAATTCTTGGCTTGTGCATCATTTGTTCTGATCCCCAATACCGGACTGAGATAAAAGCATAGTATTACGTACCTCAATGGCACGAATGACGGTGTTTGGTCCTACGCCACTTCGCATTCAACTTTTTGGTTCTGTGCGCGACAGCTTATGGCCGGAAGCAGCCATTCCTGATGATAGCTATGCTTCGTAATCCAGTCCAGATTTCCTTTTTTCTATCAAAATGTACCCTAAGGGAAACCGGCGCATTCTCATGTGAAGAATACCACAGCTTCACGTCTAAGAAATCATTTTACCTTCTCGGTAGGGAGCTGAGATCAACCCTCTCCATCCAACTGCACGTCGTCTCAATTTTACCCACTTATTACCACAATGCCTCCTTCAGCAACGTTGAAGACCACATGTACTCCTTTCTATGCTCTATCCGGAGAGTTTGATAATCGCTATCGTCAACACTCCGGGAGTGCGACACATAAAGCTTCTCTCACGACAACCCTACTCATTGCAGTAACCAGCGTTGGATTCGTTGGGACTCAACTTATCGACCCCTTTGCATCGGTATACAACGTCTTAGGCTCCGATATGAAAAAGCATAGGCTTAATAATCTGAGACGCGAGTTTGGTACAAGAGGTAATGTCACTTTGTCATCATTGGAAGGACAACTCAGTAGAGCGACCCATTTCATGATCTCTTTTCCAACGACTGGGTCCACTGACAAGCCTATCAACATTGTTTATCCGAGAAGCGCCCTACGAAAGGTAAAAAAATATGCCAGGGGTGGTTCTACTGTCGTCATTAAAAACTCGGTCGCTGTCGGCCACAATTGCGAGCTTTTCGGGCCTGTCGCAAAGGGACGAGGAATCTTCTCTGAGATGGCTCCACAAGTAAGGGGTTCATGATTATAGATGAAGATGGGCGACTTATGTACTGGCAGAGAATCGACCCCGGTCGGTCTTTACCAACATCGCGATTTGTCCCCAAGATTATCTCGGAACTTGACGATATCGTTCTTGGCATTTCGAAAGCTGGTCAGAGCCATATTGTCAATCCTCCCGGACGGGGGCTTGCTCAGGACCTCAAGATGTCTGGCTTGGATATCATGTTTGCCGACCCACTTGTAACACGGATGAAGCTTCTTGAACTTGACCGTCTCAGGGACACGGTTTTGACCAAAGACAAATCGGAAGATTCCGATTTGATCGTGGTTTACCGCAAGCAGTGGGGTATTGACTTCAAGGTCTTGTCGCAATTGGAAGGAGTTGACTTACAAATTTGGTATGATCTGATAGCGTCTACTTGGAGACACATTCATGAACTCACTAAATAGGATCAATCTATAGAGAAATTCACAACCATTGATCTACTTTAGTTTCTCTGGTAATGAACCGTAAGAGACTACCACACTTTGGCCAAACAATAAATATATAACTCTAGCAGTAGGCGAATTGTTCAAAGATCCCGAAATCCAGGAGACATGGTCCGTGACTCAGTTTTTGTCTAACTTAGATATTACAATACGTAGGCCCAAAATTGTATCCCGTTCTTGAACAATCCTATTCCTCTAATGCTAAGCCAAATGTTAAGAATGAGAAGTTTAAAAATCCGGGCAGGGACCACCTGTACCGACTCCAGCGTGCAGATGCCGAATGCAGTCAGTCATTTCGTGCTCTTTTGCAACAGGAAGAGACTGTCGAGCATTTGTGCCATAGCCACTTCTTATATCGCCTTCGCCTCTGAATAAGTGCTTGAAACATAAGCTATCACTGGCGTAAGAACCATCTTCCCAAGGAGGAGACATGGGAACGAAGAGGCTGGTTTGGATGTGGGCATCTCTATATCGAGGTGGTTTTGGGAGGATAGCGAAAGGACTAATATCCTCTCGAGCTTCTTGGTTGTTGGAAAATGGATATTGTAGCCCAGTGTATATAACGTTGTAATTGCCACTCAGGGGAATACAATTTTCTCCAGGACTGTGACTAGCCTCCTCCATAACGAAAATATCGCCATCATTTCGCGCTGATGCTAAGAACGTATCTGGCTTTGCCATTTGTAAATGGTGATCGCTCGACTCGGCGGAAGGTAGAACATTTCCAAGAAGGTCGATGGCATCCTTCAATTCTTTCAGTTCTTTCTCAATTTCCTGATTACGGCACATAAGGTCTTGGATGGTGCTGTCTCGCCACCTGTCGCTCCTCAGTTGTGCCAGCTCTTGTTCAAGCCGATCGATATGCTGTCTTGTTCGGGCCCGACTTCTCCTTTGGGCCTCTCTATCGGCGGCCCTCTTGCGGGCCTGCTGTTCAGGGCTCATGCTGCAGACCCTGGGCATGCCTGCAAGGAGCGATACACGCTAGTTCGGGCGTGAATTCTGGTGGGTTCCGAGTTAAATTACCGTTTTGCTGGGTGTTTACTGGATGGAGTTGAATGCGCAAACGATTGCCGGTTCGTATTGTTTCTATTCGTAGTAAACTAGCAACGATCTAAGTGTCCAAGAAAAGTGAGTTACTGGCCTACGCTAGGATAAATATACCGATGCTAAGATGCAAAGAAATGCGGGCCTGATCATTGGTGTCTTAAGCCACGTTCATGGGCATTAAAGTCTAGACTCCTTGCCATGTTTATTGTTTCGCGATATGTCTCATTTTACAGTCCCTCTGCACGACAAATTGAGTAGCATATGGCGGAGGTTTACTGCACGTAACCGTGAGGCGCGGTATGCCCTCACGGCATGGTGGCGTTCCTCAGCTTTTATGCTTCCTGCACAAGGCGAAGCCATGAGCGGTCTAGATCGACTCGTGAAGAAGCAAGCAATGCACAGTTCAATCTGATTCAAGTCGAGATTCAAACCCAAGGAAGCAAACAAGATCCCTTTCTGATATGCTGCTTTGGTTGAGTAGTTGTATGTGAGATAGAAGTGGCAGAAATTGCTTTTTTTTAGACGTGAGTTTCGACTTCAAATCAATTAAATTCAAGAAATATGCATTCATTTGTCAAGAGTAATCAACGTGGTGCCCGAGCCGGTATCACACGAAGTCAACGTAGAGGAACGAGCCAGTGCTAGTCAGGTTGAAATGCAAAACCCGACGGAATTCGTCATTGATCGCTTGCATAGACCATTGTTATTTACTGTTGAGAAGCCATTATCTGCGCCCAGTCCATTTTGACGATAAGGTTCCAACCTAACTCAAGTTTATAGCTAATGGGACTAGATTCAGCCCTCGTGTTATATCTCCGAGGATACCCTTCCGAGTCGCAAGTCTTGTCTTATACGTGTTTGGTTTCTGGTTTTATGTTTCAGCCGCACCGAGTCAAGAACCATCTCGTGATGCGGTAAAAAGGACAATTTACCCATTAGAAGTGCCAACGACTGGATATGATTGGACCCTGGGCTGTATGACTTGAGGCCCAGCCACCCCAAAAATAAGTAGGCGGGTTTGGGTTGGGCCGTTTGAGGGGCTGTGAATGAAAACGACATCTGAGGTTGAGTTCAGTCAGAAATTGTGGTGGGTGATCACTAATAAAATATTCAAGGGAACGCAGGCATAAATCAACTTCTGATAACGTGAGGGAGACCGGACCACTTCTGCTGGTGGCGCCTCTTCTGCACATTCGAGGTCTAGAACGTGAGCGAAATGCTGAGGCGTGAAGTTTTAGGTACTAGGGTCAACGTTTTACCATCAGCACTGTAGTCAGGAGGGAAAACATGATATGACAAGATGCGGCCGGTTTCAATTTTCGGCAAATGCCGTCTACACGCCACGCGTCCATCTCAACCTTTTTCTAAAGCTTACGAGTTACAGATGATCACAGTATATCAATGTGATTTTGTTAACTGTGTAATCACATTTCGCCATACCTTACCGCTGTGATAAGATACGGAGGTAAGGTGATTAAGCGCTTTTTATTCTTTTCAAAGATTCCTCGAGGCAAAAAAGAAAAAAGAAAAAGAAGAAAAAAAAGAAACATACTTATAGCAGCCGTGAAGCCCAGTACCTCTCGTACTACCTTCGAGAGTATACTAGTTCTTATCATAATGATGTGCTATGTATCCAAAACTCGGCATGCGTTATCTTTCCGGTAGCCTGATTAGAAACTCTAAACACTATAAAATCGGTATAAAGGGAATCAGATTTTCTGCCTCAACCCATAATAGTAAAGCTGAGCTAGTAAAGCGTTCAAGAAAGCTTACAGCTGAACAATAAGAAATATCAGAATTGGAACTTATACTAATATAGGCTAAACCTCACATGGGCTATTTATGCCCACGTAGCTTCGAAATATAGCCCAGATTGTTATCTTATAATCAGTCTCTTGACAACTCAAGGGGCTGACAGCTGCGCAAGCGGCATATTTACCTACCAGATGATTACCATAGCTACAAATACATACGACTCTGTTGACCAGTGAATAACCGGGTAGGATCAGCGAGCCTTATGGAACACCAGAGGTCAAACAGCCAATCACGTATCATTCACGCTGCAGTTGACATCTTGCAATCCTCCCGCGACCGGAGTGGTGAAGCCAAAGCTTGTTGACTAACATGAGTTTACTGTGGCGCTATGCCTCATCATGCAAGCCTCTACGCATCTCGCACTTCGTAATCTATGTGGGTCTTGTTTGTTGGCCCTAAGGGAAGGAAAGGGATGGAGATTTGAATGAAAGCACCGACGTATTCAGGCAATACGTATCAGCTGTTACCTATTTGAAGGCTGGGAAGAGACTCTAGTTTCTCTGGTGGCATTGGTGACATCGAGAAGCAAAGCAGAACCCTAATTTAGACATAAGATTTTGATTTAGAACTATATTTCCCTCTGATAAGGTGGTATCACATTCGAGGTTCAAATTAGGTCATGAACAATCTAAGGCAAGGCAATAGTCGATCACAGCTATCTATTAAGGCTATGTTGCAGGCCTCTTATCACTACGATATCCACTTGTCTTTGTCTAATCACTCCTGGGAGGTTCACTCTTACCTCGGCTGCTACAGCAACAAAAATGGTCGCAATGTACAATTGTTGTACTGCAAACTACCACAATAACCCTCTCCCCTCCAAATGAAAAGATATCTACCAAAACCCCAGATCCAATGCTTGTAAATTGTGGAGCCACATCTGAAACTTCTGGATACCCTGACTGATATGGAGGATCCTGTTGACCCAGCTCGCATTTTGTCGAGACGGGACCTGACCAAGTAACGAGTTATGTTCCTCACTGGAATCTGGATATCAAGTACCCCCTTAGCCATTGCTACGATTCTCGGGCAAGATTCCGGAATTTCACTCGTGGTGATCTATTCCATCAAGAGTAAAGATTCTCTATCATTTATCAATTCACCATTGGGCTTGATAATTTCCAACACACGCCAAATTGTGCGATATCGAGAGATCCCAAGTCAGTGCTAGATACTGTCTTTGATTCCAGCATACTAAAAGAGTGAAGAACGAATCATAAAACCTAGCTTCTCCCTGTACGAGAACGGTACTACATATCACTGCTAGGTTATGATCGTGATCCTTGATGGGCAGCTACGGGATCTTCGAAGAAATGTAACTCGCATCATCACTCATTTTGAGCGAGAGTATCTATCCTTCAAATCTTGTTATTTGATATTGATCCTTGAAGGCTGAAGCTTGTTCTTATTCCTTATATTAGTATACATGCTTCAAATGAAAAAGGGTATTCTGCGCATTTTTCCTGGCTTATAGAGGACATCCAGATAATCGTGCTCGAACAGAAGAAGAATACTGTTAAAAAAGACTCTCCCACTCTCTGTCATGATTCAATTACTTCACAAGATTTAATGTACCAAGCTATACAAAACTTTTCAAGAATGAGCTAGACAAGAGTACTTCCCCCTAATAGAGAGTGAAAGGTTTCGGGGATTCGATATGATATTCTGTACCGATGCAGACTACACGATTCAGAAGGATGCGTTAGCGGGGCTGGCCAACGCTCTATCAGAGAGCCAAAATGCCACTGCTGCTTGTGGAGCTAGAACCTGGCTACGAAGGGCCCGTTTGGAATTGTCATCAGCAGTTCCAGGTAATCCCGTGAAATGTTCTCTACAGACATGGCAAGTTCATACTGGCAGCTTTAGCATACTTCTGGCCAGTACGTTCCAAGAAGAACAGAACGTTACTTAGGCAAAGAAACATGCCTCCCAGGCTGTATCACCAGGTGCCGTACCTTGTGAGCAATTTTACAATTGTCCAGTCCTCCCTACTTAAAGGTCATTGACATGATACAAATTATATTTAAGGAACCGATCGCTAGCTTACTTACTCCGAGCTCTCACAAAGAAAGCACTTGCAAACGCTCTTTATTCCCAATGCTTATGATCTGCCTTCTGCCTTCAGTATGGGTTTTCTACTCTATTATAATTAACAATCAGCTGGGGCAACGGTAATACAAGTTATCATAGGAGTTTCGTATTAACAGGTGTATTTCCCCGATCATGTCAATAATCATATTTACCAACGTTGCTATCAATCTCGGAAGCCATGATGAGCTTCTAAGCCACACTGAGATTACCCATATACCCTACTTATTGTGTACAGCGTGGGTAATGTTTAACGTAACTGCGTCTCCAGGTTCAGCTTCAGTTACTAAAGGGATTCACCAGCCAAGTTCACAGGAAGAATCTTCGCGGACGAAAGAGGAGAGACTTTGGGGACCTTCGCACATCGATTAAGTAAATGGATGAAAGGTAAAATATATCAGACCTCATCCCTAGTTATTATTATGATTAGACTAGATACATTGACTAGTCTTAAATTTCAACCCACAAGCTTTTTTGATTTACATCTTACAAGCTTCTTATACATCCATTTGTTTGGAAATAATACAATCACAGGAATCAGACCGCTCTTATTCTCCTTCTTCACATGGTGCTTCAACATCGGTTTTTGCATCCACATGAGATTTCATGATTGTGGCTCTGAACAACTTTCAGATTCATTACTTAAGTAAAGGTAGCATATGATTAAACAGGGGGTAGCAGTATCTTGGTACTAACGAATTTCAATAGTGAAGCATCTTGATGGGGAATTTGGGATCAGTTCATGCTATTATCAACCTGTAAACTGTGTCAGTGCTTCGATTGAGAGGCATGTTTTCGTATGATCTGCAGCAAGAGGACAACCCTTTCCAAAGCTGTCTCTACACAAATGAGATACCCGCACATGCTTCAATAGGAAAAAAGAATCTGCCATCATGTTATACAGTCACATTATCCTGACTTTGATCTCTGAGCTTTAATAAGTCACTTACAACTAAGTGTCTTGAAAGTCCACAAATTATTGACTTCTAACTAAGAGTAAGCTACCCGATTTGTTATGTAACCTTCCACCATGACAATTAGAGCCAGCCATCCATACAGCTCAGAGTAGCAACACCTTTCTGACCAGCTAGAGCTTCAGACCTTAGATGATTCCAGTCAGACGGTCTCACCCAGAATCCTCATCAGTAAGTGATGATCATCTAAACCCCCTTGAGTGAATCTGCCATTAGAATGTTCTAAAGTGCAGATCTTGATCCTCTCCAAGGATTTCGTCTTCACGTACCAATCCACAAGCTTTTTGTTCAGTTGGCCTGTACAAAATCTCATAATTAGCATAGACAGGCGGCAACGACTTTTGTGTTTCCTCATCTGGCTCTTGAGCCTTGCCTGTTCCTCGCAACACCGAAACCTGGGTGTCTGGGAACTGGTCTGCAGGTCTCTCCTGTCCTCCGATCTCGACAAACTTCCAGTGCAGGTGCTTTTGGAGATACCCTTCGACAGGGTCAGTTCTTGTCGAAGTGATATGCGAGTAGCGATTATCCAGGGCCTGCGACATGACCGGAATCGTCAGTAGAACCTGCGCTCGGGAGAGAACCTTGTTCTTCTTTTGGTCGCCACAGTTTGCGCAGCCTTCAGCAGAAGGTTCCATTCCACCGAACGAGTAAACCTGACCAATCAGATTCTCCTGATCTTTGAAGGTCGACTCAGGATCATTGTCCTTGCCACCAAGCCAGAACTCGATGGCATATGATTTGCCATTGAGTGCATAACGATCATAGACGACGTTGATGAGGTAGTCGTTCCAGGTTGTCTTTTCAGTGTTGGTGGGTCCGAAGAAGTCTTTGTTGGCAATGTCCGAGTTGGCATAGATAGCTTCGTAGTATTTCTGAGCGCTGGGATAGATCTTTTGAATGTGTGCTGCAAGATCCACCTTGTATCGATCTTCATTCAAAGTGTTATCTGGAAGAATTGCGTCAGGCTGGGGGATGAGGTCATCGTATTGGTAATTGAGCTTGGTCCAGTCTCTCACACCGTGCGAGTTCCAATACCCGGTACTCGGGTCTTCGGTCTCAATAGCATGAAATGGTAAGAGATCCTCGTACTGGCTCTTGTCTGGAACCTTGCCTTTGATAAACCGTGGCTGGTCAAACCAAGATTTCCAGTTCAGAGCTTGCCACATGGCTAGCAGGCGATCAATGTTGCTTTCCTCACGTCAGAACAGATCTTGATGATAAGGGGTTTAGATGATAAATTACCAGTGATGCAGCCAGAAAACAGGATCGAAAGCAGCGACAGGGACATCTGACATATGACCAAGGCCGTAACCTCCAATCTTGCCAGGTGCTTTCAAATTGGATCCACCGGTAAGATTCTATACGAAGAACGACATTAGCTTTTAAAAGTTCTTGTTTCTAGGAGATGAAAAGAAAAGTGCTTACGTGGATATTGTTATGAATGTACTCAAGTGAAAGATAGCCCGTGCTAACCTCTTGAGCACTCTCGGCCCAGTACTTGGTACTGGCAAAGGTGTCCCAAGTATCAGTATATTGCGAAGAAAACAGACGATTCACAGCATCAGCCAGTGTTCCTGGTGGTGTGAAGTCGGGTTGCTTCTTTGGATCATTAGGGTTGTACCAATTCTTATCGAAGTTGTTGAAGATGAAGTTCGCCTCGGTGTAGTTATTGACTCCTTCCAGACCCTTGTAGCTGTCACCTTCGGTGAAGATGCCATAGCGGCTGACGCCTGAGCATTTGCTCCACTAGAATCGAGTTAAAACCTACGTCAAGGCCATGGAATGTGCGAGCTTCTTACCGGGAACCCAGCCCCTTTATCGTCACCAATGTTCCACTCAGTCTTACCCTCGGGCATATCACCAAAGGCTCTCGGCTTTCCGTCTTTCTTTTCAGGGTTTTCAAATCCCCAAAACGGGTTCGGAACGTCCAGCTCCCCCTTTGGCTTATCAGGTGGATAAGTAGTGACTCGCTCGAAAAGTAGAACCTCTGGAAGTGCATACTCCTGATTGTACTGCTGCTTTCGAGCCCAGTCCCAGTAAGGGAGTCTCCAGGTATCAGCGGCTTTCTTCCACTCGGTTTCCTGAGCGGTGTCGAGTTTCCATTCCTCAATGATTTCGTTCATGTGCTTCCAGACGAGTTGCTACCATGTGAAGTCAGTGAGTGAATACTTCATCTTCTTAAGTCTCAGTAACACATACCTCGAAAAGCATCATGTAGGGTCGATGCCATGTAGGGAAAGTAATGGTGTTGTGCTGGCGATACCCGCCATATGGGTTGGCACCAGGGGGCAACTTGTTGGGGTCTTTGGGGTCCTGTGGGGGTGGCTTGGCTCCGTCCCAAGGCTGCAAAGGATATGCATGGATGCCAGCAACCTGGAAATAAGACAATCTCTCCTCTACACCGATAGCCTTGAATCGATTCATGGCCATGACCATCAAGGTCCACTGTTTCTGGATGAAAGGATCATCAGAGGGGAAGAACTTTGCAATGTTATAGCGAGCAGGGAGGCCCGGTGCATAAGGGATTGTTTTCGTCTTGATCTCAGCGTTGGAAGGGATTCCCGTAATGGGGAACGTCTTGCCGGTAAACGCCGCCATTTTTGATAAAATGTTTTTGACTCGGGAGCAGAGATGGAAATGAGAATGGAAGGATGGTGCGGATGGTTGATTTTCTTCCCTTCTCGCACTCTGTATTTATAAATTTTGAACTACTGCATTGATGGCCTCCACGTATCAGCGACAGGGCCAGATATCCACAGGCGTCCCTTGTCTTTGGTCATGGGAAGATGGCTATACTCACTTGATTGGTCTGATAAGGCGTTGGCGTGCTAGAAATGATAGTTCATTTCATCTGTCTTACCACGAATATATTTGTGAGATATCTGGAGGATCAGCTATCCACATTACAGCCCCGCGAGGTCTAGATTCAACCCCGCCTCAATAGTCGCTGCTGAAGCGGATGTTACTTGGCCCTTTTTGTGTTTTCAGCTCCTTGAGGTGAGACAGGGCTGTGGTAAGTGTCCACAATCGCTTGCTTTTTGGATTTGGTACAGGATAAAGATTAGAAACCTTAAACTATATGTCGAGCTTTGATTAAGCAATTGAGGAACTCTATGGCATTGCCAAGCATGTTAAGGAATGATGGACATTATTCATACAGCAGAAAGAGGTTATTCTCTGTACATGCGGCTCGGGACACGTTCGATGCCACTTTCTCTTTTACACATATTAATTGTTATGAATACTCACCGAAATGTGACGGTGGCTGCATAAAGTTATATCACAATCATATTATTACATCGGCATCTCGATATGGTGGATACTTTGGTACTGAATAGAAACCAGTCAGGATAGTGTAAATTGAGTGCCAAGGAATTGTGGCTAGCTGTGTTTTCTGCGCCGTGTTCCCAAAACGGATGTCTCTAAATGCTACTACAGTACCTCGGTTTGTTTGTAAATTTCACCTGTTCGAGGTCTCAATACAAAACTTTGGTTGGCCCTAATCTGCAGTCAAATCGATAATTACTAATATTTCGAACTTGGCATACCGCGCCAACACACAGGAAAGGCAATATTTATTATTTTTAAATTCATCAATTCTGACACCCCCAGAGCATTGGGAAAGCCTTGCATAATAAGTGGCCAGGACCTAGACACTATAAACGCATTGTCATTTCGTTGATCCTGAACAGAGCAGCCCTATCATTTTGGATTGTCCCGATAGAGTCTTCATAACTATTATCTTAATATCCACAGGAAGGGGACAATTCTTCTGTAATCTGCCTTTATAGACGACAGATGAGTTCTGCGTACTAGCCTGATTAGGAAAGCGGTGATCTACATTATCGACGTGTGGCCGCGTTATCGTAGCTCCGATGTCGAATCGGCAATGAGTCACTTTTAACTAGACAATGGTATAAATCGTCAAAGGATACAAGGAAATGAGGTTGCTCCAGAATTTTGCAAAAGAACGATTAACATATACCACTATGGACGCCGAAAGCTTCGCTAATGCCTACAGCTCAAAGAGGCTCGTATACAGAGGCATAGAAAACAATGACAAAGACATAGAGTATCTTTTCAAACACCACGAAACCGATCCTGTCAACACTGTCCTCGCTGGGCCCTCACTTCTCCGCCCACGAAACAGGAAAGCGGCTGAAGCGTTCTTGACTGACCTCCAAAAATGCAGCTTCTCGGTCATGATCTGTCTTTCCCCTTCAGAAGCTAAAGCCCAGAATATCGAGTCATGCGACCCAGTCCCTATCGGGTTCGCCCTTCTAGGTTGGGGTGGCACCCCAGCTGGCCATGAACATCATAGGAATACGTCTTTGGGTATCAACTTGAGTGGGCCGTTCAACAACAAAGGATATGGAAGTGAAGCTATCAATTGGGTGCTGGATTGGGCGTTTAGGTTTGGCGGGTATCATCGTGTGGCGTTGGGTACTTATGAGTTCAACAAGAGGGCACAGCATGTTTATACCAAGCTGGGGTTTAGGGAGGAAGGCAGGGAGCGGGAGGCGTTGTATTTGGATCGGAAATGGTACGACGTGATTAACTATGGGATGTTGGAGAGTGAGTGGGCAGCTTTGAGAGGGCTTGAGTAAATTTGTTGAGGGTCACCTGGGATACAAGGTAGAAGATTTGTTCAAGGCTATTTGCAAGACATCCTCGTGTTTGGCACTATTGTATCATACTAAGCTTCCAATTTGAACCAATCCTCCTGTCATTCCCTCACATCATACTAGCTAAGTTACTTCAAACATCAGTCTCCTTAATAATACGGCCCTCAGAGTCATCAGCATAAGCATCAACCTTGGTCTGCGCAAACTTTCTAGCGGGGGTCTTGTTGGCAAAAAGGATATCGATCTCCTCAAAAGTTCGGCCCTGCTTGAAGTTAGAAACTGGTATTTCACTGGCACAAGATTACTCACCTTAGTTTCAGGAAGACGGAAATAAGCCCAGACAAAGGTCAAGAGAGAAAGCCCAGCCCACCAATATCCAACTTTACCCTTCCAATCACCTTCAGTGGGGTTCATCATGTAGGGACCGTAGCTACCGTTCAAGATCTGTGTGATGTAATACGCAATACGAGCCAAGCAGATACTCTTACTGCGAACATTGACAGCTGGGATTTCGCCAATAATAGCATAGCAGATAGGTCCGATAGTTGCGTAAAAGACAATTTCCCAGATCAGAACGACTCCAGCTTGTCCGAATTTCACACCTTGGCTCTGGGGAATACTAGCGAGGATACCGATGAGAAGCATGAGAACAGCGCAGAGACCACATGCCCAGACGTAAAGAGTTCGACGGCCGATGCGGTAGATGAGGGCCCAGGAGAGTATGACACCGACGGATGCAAGACCTAAAGCACCAGTCGCGAATTTGAACGAGTTCTTGGGATCGACACCAGCTTGAACGAAGAAGTAGGTTGGTGTACCACCGATACCAACACCAGTGGTGTTCTGCGCAACAAAGACAAGACTGACAATCTCGGTGCGACGGAGATTAACACCCTTGAAGCAGTCGAGGTAGCTGGATCCGCTGGCAAGTTCACTCTCGATCTTGTTGGTGTGGACAATCATGGCAAGTTGCTTGTCCAGATCCGCGTCAGTCTTTTGACCCTTGGCAGAGATTCTTCGAAGGACAGTCTTAGCCTCGTCGAGTCGATTCTTTCCTGCAAGCCAGTACGGCGATTCGGGTGTGAACCACAGGACAATGAGAAGAGGGATTGGCCAGACCCATTGGATACCGAAGGGGAGACGGTATGCCCATTCTGTATTGTTGTCGGAGAAGCTGAAGAGTACACCGGCGGCGAGGAGTTGACCGAGAGCCCAGCAGAGACAAACGTAGTTGGCGAGATATCCACGAAGGGCCATGGGACAAATCTCGGAAGCGTAAGCTGGAGCCATAGTTGCGAATACACCCCAGGGCAGACCGCAGAGAATAGAGCCGAGAAGGAGCATGGGAAGGTTGTGGGCGAAGAAGGTTATGAAGATGAAGCCGGTGATGGCTATGAGGGATGCGACTAAAGTGCGTCGGTATCCGAACCGTTGTGTGAGCCAACCATTCGCGAAAGCGCCAATGATAGTTCCAACGGCTGTGGCATTGCCAAGACCAGCTTGCCAAGGTCCGGAAATCTGATATCCGAGTTTATCTCCGTACCAGTCGCCGTACTTGCGCTGAAAGGCAGGCTGAGCCATGAGATTGCCGATGAGGACGATATCGTATCCTTCCATGATGATAGAAGAAGAGAGGAGGAGTGACCAGGTAATGGCGCCAGGGTACGCCTTGCAGGCTTCCCAGAGAGTCATGTTGCGGTCGATGTCAGCGCCCTCTTTGCCCTGGACATCACTCCAATCTTTCGAATCGGAGAGAACCTCGTCTTCGACATGATTAATACTGGGGGTCTTTTCAGCCGCCATATTGAGTTGAACTGAGTTCAAAAGAAACAAGGTAAGAATGAAGCTGTCAAGAGATGAGATGACTCTTGATGAGTATGGGGAAGATAAAAGTCAACTCCATGCGGCTTCAAGGTAGTTTAAGTATTAAACTTGATGTGAGGATTATCGACAAGGATGCACCCCATAAACCCCATGGGGAACAGGGAAAATTCTCCAAAGGCCTGGATCCAGGGTTGTCTCTGGTTTGCGGGGAAGTCTAAGAACCAGACGCGCCAATAATCGACTCTCTCCCACCGGAGCTCCCACCGGACACCCCGCGGCGGGCCAGCCCATCTGGTGGCTTTGACACGCGACCTCGAGGACAAACTATAAACAGGGAAGAAAGGCAAACATCTCATAGTTACCCCAACAGACTATCACATCATTCAACTTCCAAGATGCCTGAGGATTACATGTCCATGCTGCGAAGCCTTCCCGATGAGGAGGCTAAAGTCAAGAATCCCGCAGTTGGCGTTGCGGTTGTTGACGTGAGCACCACCACCGGACCACCCAAGCATTTGGCTTCTGGTATTCTCTATGGTATACCTGATAAGCCAGATCAGATTCCAGATCGCTTCTACAAAGAGATTGGATTCACATATGGTCGTGGTGGTGGATCTCAACTTCCCAACACCAAGGGCTACGCCGTTAGCAATGACGACTACAAGGCGAGTACCGTCACGCTTGGATGTTTCCATGTACTAACATCACTACAGGCCCGGTTTGTTTCTGCACTGAGTAACTATAGAACCACGCGCAAGCACGGAGGGGAGTTCATATACCTCCTCCCCGCTCTCTGGGGTGCCGACGGTGGCCAGTCTGAGAAGTTTGAATATCCTGGTGATAACGGTGACTGGAGTCGTTGGGATGCCTTCCTAGAGCAAACACTCCAGGATGTTCAAGACTCTGACATGACAGAGGGTCTCGTCATTGATTTCTGGAATGAGCCTGATCTGGGCTTTTTTTGGGGAGCTTCGAAGGAGCAGTGGCTTGCTCTCTGGTCTCGAACTTTCAAGACGGTCAAGTAAGTATACCCTCTGTTCAAGTCTCTTCACGTTATGTATCTCTTTGTTAAGCTTGTGTGTACTGACTGTCCTGTAGGAAGACACTTCCATCTGTCAGAGTAGCAGGTCCAAGCATTTCCGCCATCCCCACAACAACCCATGATTGGTGGACCAGCTTCCTCACTGAGTGCCTCGAGAACGACTCTCTTCCAGACCAATGGTCATGGCATATGGAAAGCGGTGACGATTGCGATACCATGGCCGGCTCAATGAAAACATTCCACGAGTTACTATCCAAATTCAATATTCCCCTCGAAAAGGCACAGGACGTCAACTTAAACGAGTACGGCGTGTATGGCGAGCAAGTCCCGTCCTCAGGTGCTTGGTGGATCGCTGGTCTTGAGCGTGAGAATGCCCATGGCTTAAGAGGCAACTGGGCTATTGCTGGAGCACTACATGACTTTCTTGCCGGTAAGTTAATTCTCTTCGATAACGCGGACTCATTGCTGATTTATGCAAGGCCTTCTATCTAAACCCAACGCTACGAACGAAAAGTACGACATCGAAGGCGAGGGATATTGGCCCACAGCGGAATACCACGTTTACAAGTACTACGGCACCGACATGACCGGTCAACGTGTCAAGACTACACCTACACCAGATGGCTTCCTGGACGTCTATGCCACAGTTGACAAGAACGTGGTCCGCGTTTTAGCAGGAACCCGTTCTAGATCTGGCGACTGGGCTATTGATCTGGTCGGATTACCTGAAGATAGGGAAGCCAAGATCAGAACATTAGCCTTCGTGGTGGCTGACGGAGACAAGTTCAACAAGATTGACGGGCCAGAGCAGTTGGGTATTACGACAGGCGATGTTAATAATGGAAGTTTAAGGTTGGAGATGAAGCATGAGGATAAGACAACTGCCTATGCCTTCGAGGTCACGCTTCCAGAAAAGCCATAAAGTAAAAAAAGCATTAGACGCATGAGAGTTTTTTTCTTCATTATCATAGACTACTCTCATCAACAGATGTACCATTATCCAAGAGCTTTCAACAGATCCATGTACTCTGTACTTCGCCCCCATGCCAGTGATACTGATTCAAGAATCTTTCTGCCTTCTTTCAACACCCTTGCTGGCGCATCAGAGGCATAGATATCACCGACGCCACTGATATATGCCTTTAACACACCGGTTCTCACAAACAGTTGGACCATCTCATCATCGTTAGGTCGATCTAATCTGATAAATGTTGGGCTATCATCGTCAGAGTATATTCTACTATGATCTGGCGACGCATTGCGGGTTATGCTCCCACTGCGCTCTTGGCCAGATGATCTTGTTGGCTTGGATGAATAGACGCTATAAGCCCAGAGTGTGAGGGTAGCCCAGAATACACAGGGGGGCTCGTAGGAAGCCATTTTTGAATAGCGGCGAATGTGCCACAGGAAACAGCCACAGTGTAACGCGGCGAGCCTTGCTTTTGACTAGTATTGTATTAGCGCATCACCCTTGACTAGTCCTGGACGACCTACCACATCCTGCTGAGCCCACTCGGAAATCTCCCGCTCAGCTTGAAGCGCCCTCTGCTGATTCGACGCCATTTTCTTCTCACTCTCGGGGGCTTTGAGATAATTCGCCAAAGTCATTAACATCTTTCTGGGCACAAGAAGCACAACCCTGGAGAAATGCAGATGGAGCACGGTAGGATGCTCAGCACCCAATAACGAAGCTATTGTCGCGTTGGCTGCCCAGTGCAAGGTGTCCACACAATCAAGCGCAGCGTTTCGCCAATTCGAGTCAGAATCAAGAAGGTTGATATCTTCAGTCTGGCGGTCGGGGTTATTTTGCGGCATCCATGACGATAGAGGGCGTTTGAAGTAGGTGTTGACCGAGGAGTATTCTTGGTAGACTGCGTGGAGGAGGAGGATGCGTGAAAACTCTCCCAAGTCGGTTTTGGCGGTTCGATCGCGGAAAATGGTATTTACAGCTGATAGAAGTGAAGGATTATCTAGGATATTTCGGTCAGTGGTCTTTTGCTTCAGACGGCCCTCGGTTGGTCACCTTCAACACGACGGTACAACTTGGACCAGTCCAATGAGCAGGTCTGAGACCACAACCCATCATGGGGTAGCTTGATATCTTGTACGTCGAAGGTGGCGGCATGGTGGTCATCGAAGAAGTAACAGCCCATGCGGTCTAGTAACTATGAAAGAGTCAGTCCAAGAATTTGTGTACAAAGTAACATGGTACCTACCCATATAAAGTAACAAAGTCTCCTCAAAGTCTCTTCCTCGATCCAAGCCCTCCATTCTCGGTGAATATTTGCTCCTCGCTGATTTATTCGAGCTTTCACATCGCTTGTTACTTGTGTATGGCTTCGTCGATAAAGTTTGATGACTTTGTGAAGATCACCTATTCGTTGATAACCAGTGTGTCGAGACTTGCTTGTGCCGTAATATGCAAGTCCAACTTGACTCAATACAAGTGCTTGTGCCAAGGGAGTGTCCACTTCTGAATTCTCCAAGTGTAATTGAACTACCAGCACTCTTCTCAAAAACTCTTGGAACGGTAAAACACATGCATCAATCTCTTGGGTGGCGGAGTACTGACTTCCTATGGCACAAATCGCCAGGGTCAGCACCCAGTTTGCGTTGATATCCGTCGTGTTTGGATGCACGAGGGGAAATATGGGACTAAAGTGTTCGAAGAAGAGCTTTATGCAATAGTCCAAGATGGCCAAAGGCGGAAACTCGGATGATGTAAACTCGTTCCTAAAAATGCCCGATTCAAGACAAGTATTCTCAAAAGAGTCATACATCTTGGCGTAAGTCGCCTCCGATATTGCAGATTCTCGAACACCCTCTGCATCCTGGATACTTATGTTGTCCAAGTCGGGAAACTCCCAGCTGTTGCTCTGAGAGCGGAGCGTCGAATCTTGGGAGACAGGGCACAACTTGCTGCAACCTTGGACACCAAGAGGTGGAAACAACTGCCTTGAACGGTCTGTGCAAGGTCTACGTGCGCCATTTGAGCTAGTCGCATATAGATCGCCAGGTATTGTGCGATCAGACGACATACTCAGCTGTGGTGAAGCAGCTGCGCCGTTTCCATGAGATGTAGACGCGACGGTAGATGTAGTTTGCGGTGTGGTGCCCAATATGGGTATATTGGACGCCGCATGATCCATGACTGGCGCATTTCCGCATGATGGGGGTAGAGATCCTGTCGCGGCTATGTTATTATCGATACCGAGTATGGAAAGATAGTTCGTTTCAATCCCGTTGTTGTATGGTAACCAGTTCATCGGAAAGTCCCAGTCGATATCGCATGGGCCAAGGTCGTACTCAAAAGGCTGTGATTGTGGCATTGCAGTATCTTGGTTGTTTTCGTCATACTGACTTTCATGCGTATCCACTCCCTCTTGGGGCGATATTGAAAGGTGTATATCAGATGGCATGTTGTGCATGTTACTTCTGAGCCCCGTGCTATCATCGGATTGCGCAAGCGACATGTTGTCAGCTTGTGGAGGCGAAATCATTTGTTGCCTGTCTGCATTATCCGGATAATTGCAGCTCAAAGATTTGATGGAGCATCGCTGGCAGGGCATGTTCCTCGTACACTTTTCGCGCGCTCTGGCACATTCCAAACACGCCCTTTTTCGAGCGGCGTCGCGTCTGGCCGAGACGAAGGCTGCAGGGTGATCATGGATAGAGATGTGCTTATGCAGAATATCACTGTTCATAGTCAGTAGCCGGGACATGTTAGTTGCATGGGTAGCTTGCCTACCTGCGAGTGAAACCCTTGTGGCAGATGTCGCATTCGAAGCGCTTGTGTGTTTCGTGGATTTTCTGGTGTCGTCTAAGGTGCTCTTGTCGCTTGAAGCTACGCGGACATTGCTCGCATTGGAATTTTTCCATTTTGGTCAAGTTTCACTTCCCAATCTGCTTCCATCTGGGGTCTTTCAATGGAATCCGGGGTGTCAGATATGGATTTGGACGTCTTGAGAGCAGACGCCAAGTCGAGTTGAGAAGTCGGATCAAATGAACCCCACTTGCGAATGATGGAATAAGCCTTAACCAGTTTAGTTCAGCCCAGGGACTTGGTATCACAATTCATCTGTCATTCTACATTCGCGTATATTTTAAAATTAGAAAAAAACCCTCAGCTGTAGTAGACAATACTACTATCCCATCAACTCAGCAAACCAAATGATCGATAAACCTCACACAAATGTTGACCTCAATTCTACTGCGTAATCCGGTCCGAACCGGTCCGTGACTTCACCACGCTAAATTAACCTCGGGTCGAGACTCCTCTGGCTCAGTCTCTAGCAGCATCTTAGCGGGCCGACTGGCCCAGCCCGATCACCTGTGACATCAACGACCACAAAAACATAGTAGAATGAGCTTCAATGATGGCGATAAAACTTGGCGACTTGGTATAGGGTAGAATAATAAATTCAAGAATCATGGTATTTCTCTGGTAGGTTCCTGGTCCTTGTTGTTTGCATTTCCTAAATTTGTTTCCAGACTACTCATGGCAAAGCATCCATAGTGTACATCATCAGCCCAGACGTAACAGTACCAGATAACAAGGGCGCGCACCAAAAACATAACAATCCGCCACCATGGACCCTGCAGGATACAACGACACCTATATACCGTTCATGAAGTGACAAAACTATTCCCCTCCTTACTTCAGCATTCTCCAACGCCCATCTCCCGTTTCAATCCCAAGACCTACTCCTCATTCCTGCTACAGGGTATGTGCTAGCCTCCCCCGGTGGGATGTCCGGTGGGCTTTCCACCTCCGCATCCCACCGTAAACCATCAGCGCCACATTATCAATAGAAACATAACGACTCCATCAATGGCCCGATAAGTACGCACGACCCAAAGCCCAGAGTCCCATAACCATCAAATCACACTCACCATGTCTCATCCCCAATCCATCTTCCACCACACAACCTTGACCCCCGGCTCCGTCCTCCACCGGCGTCGAAGCACCGTCGCAAGGACAACTTTGCACACACAGCTTAAGCGTCTTCGCGAAACAGGACGTTATGAATGCTTCAAACTGCAATGGCACGAGATCTACGACGATAAGTCCATGTGGCCGGTGCCTTTCCATCTCTTTTGGGATAGTGATATAGCAAAGTGGATTGAGGGGGCATGTTATTTACTGCCTGATGAGTTCGATCAAGAGATCGATGCTGCTGTCACGGAGCTCGTTGAGATGATAAGGGGAGCGCAACAGGATGATGGATATCTGAATGTGCACTATACGGTTGTTGAGCCAGGCAAGAGATGGTCGAATTTGCAGGATATGCATGAGTTGTAAGTTGAAATCTTGTGACAGTCTGTTCTTACTAACGCTTGTATCAGGTACAACGCAGGTCATCTCATCGAAGCCGCAATCGCACACCATCAATACTACAAGAACAACTTCCTACTCAAACCCATCGAAAAATACGTTGCTCTGATCCACCAAACCTTTGGACCTGCAGACAACCAACTACACGGTTATCCAGGTCATCCAGAGATCGAGCTCGCCCTCTTCCGACTCTATCAAGCCACTGGAAACAAGCAAGCCTACGAACTATCTCGCTACTTCATCCAAGAGCGAGGCAACAAGACTGGTCAAGATGGGGAGCACTATTTCGAGTGGGAGTCCAAGCAACGCGGCCAGAATCTGTATCATAGACCTGACACATATCCCGAGCATGCTTCCCACTGGTACTGCCAAGCTCACAAGCCCATTCTCAAGCAGGAGACTGTGGAAGGACACTCCGTGCGCGCCATGTATCTGCTGACTGCTGTCGCTGACATGGTCTGCATCGACGATCAACCCCTTCAAGCCTCCTCAGACTGGAAGGATACACTTTATCGCCTATGGAACAACATGGTTGACAAAAAGATGTATCTGACCGGCGGAATAGGCGCCATCAAGCAATGGGAGGGTTTTGGCCGCGATTACTTTCTCCCCCAAAGCACTGACGAAGGAGGCTGCTATGCCGAAACGTGTGCTTCCATCGCCGTCATGATGCTCGCTGAGCGTCTACTCCACATTGACTTGGATGCTCGTTTCGCCGATATCATGGAGCTTTGCCTGTACAACAACGTCATGACGTCCATGAGCCTCGACGGAAAGGCTTTCACATATGTGAACCAGCTTGGAAGTTCGGAAACAGACAAGAGTGTCCGAGAGGAGTGGTTCTGGTGTGCCTGTTGTCCGCCCAACGTCACGCGTCTTTATGGTTCTGTGGGTGGTTATCTCTGGGACTTTGGAAACACTTCTGATGGGGACGCGTTTGTAAATGTGCATTTATACACGAAAGCGAGTCTCAAATTCGACGTATCTGGAGCAGAGGTGGCTCTTGAGCAGGACTCAAATTGGCCCTGGGACGGACTCGTCAAGTTTCGCCTTACAGCCCCCGAGTCTCTCAAGACCACGATCAGACTCAGAATCCCTGGGTGGTCGCAGAACAAGTACTTGTTGAACCCCAAGCCAAGCGAGGGAAGCACACATCTGCACAAAGGCTATCTGACCCTCGATCCCTCGTACCTCGCAGAGAATCCCAAGTTCTCTCTGACAATCGGCAATTTCACACCGCGATACATTGCCCCCCATCCATACACCAACCAGCGAACCTTGACTCTTGCTCGAGGTCCATTGGTATACTGCATGGAGGACGCTGACAATACTTGGGAAGATAACCACTTCAAGGATGTCGGGCTCAAAGCTGTTACGCCTGTTACAGAGGAGAAGAAATCAGTTGGAGAGGAGGAGTATGTTGCACTAAAGACATCCTGTTGGCGTCGATCGTTGGCAGAGGCAGAAGGTGGTGCAGCTCCTGGCTTCACAGTCGATGGTGTAATGGATGCTGGAACAGAGAAAGAAGGTGTCTTTGTACCTTATTACCTGAGGGCGAACCGAGGGGGCAATGGCCACATGAGAGTCGGGCTAAATCGTCTAGAGTAACCTACAATGAAATAGAATACCAACAGTAAACTTACGTAGACTACACCATCTTGTTCTACTCTCGATTCCTGAGCGGCTATAGTCAATCATCTATTAGTCTTACCAAGGATATTTGTTTCGGGACAAAGTATGGAAACGACTATATCATTTCGAGATTCCTTATGTGAATCAAGTACTGATTTGTCAAACCTTGCGTATCTAAAGTTTGCTGCACATACACCCTTTGTTCATTGTCATTCGGATGGTTCGCCGTTGCTGGGACCCGCATGATCCAACGGTGATCGGTGTATGCTTGATAAATGTTTACCGATCACTGCGGGAATCGGCTGATCTATCTCCAAACGCCCTCACAAATAATATCCCTCGTTGTTTTCTCTTTTCCCATTGCAATACATGCTCAGCTCCTCTAAATTTACCTGTCATACGATCTGAAACATGGTGTCTTTGCGGACACTCAGTGATATTTTTGCCATTCGTGGAATGCTGTGCCTAACAGCAGATACCAGCAATGTCATCAATCATGGCTTCAGCGTGTCCACTGACAACAAATCCTACTATATTGACCCTGAACCGCATCTCTCTCTCTCCTAGTTTTGATATATTTACAGACGGTCAACACATGACATCGATTACGGGCTTTATCCGAGTCACAGTCTTCGGCGCCCCAGGTCCTTCATTCTCAGACTCTGACCTAGAAGTGGTCATCTTCGCAACTTGGTTCAATAACGTAGGGTTGGCCACCAACTCAGAAACTTGCTCTGAGAGTCTTGTTATGTATAGCTTCAAAGCTCCCGAACCAGAGTATAGGTATACATATGGTGAATGTCTTGGAACGTAAGGCTTAGTAGGCGTGCTTCTAGGGTTCAACGATTGGTTCATTTCACCAATGGCGGGTAATCAGGACTTTGTGTTACCTCTGGGCGAGATCTCACACAACAGCACCACGACAACCAAGGCGGAAAAGATGCCCGTATCTCTTCGAATAATGGCGGCGAAGGGGTGTGATGGAATGTTGTTGAGCCTCATTGATGAACTGGTGAATCTAGGGGTTATTCCGATGCCCAAGACAGGCAGTGGCATGAACGGGGGCAAGATTTGCATTTAGGGTGACCTGGTATAACAATGTCTTTAGGTAATACTCAATATTGTGAGAAGATTCAATGCATTCTGTGAAAGGTCAAACATATCTACAGTCTATCATCGAGCTCTATTTTCCGTTCCGATCCCTTTCCATGCGCCAGACCTGAGATCAACCGAAACCAATTCTTTGTCCCCACACGTTTACTGGTAACATAACCATGTACGACCTCCAGAAATAAACAACAACAAGGCAAGGTTCTCACCAACATGTCCAAGCAACATCCATCACTCCCTGGGGACTCGTCCCTCCCCATCAAACATCGAGTTCAGCACTTTACCTGCCGAAGGTCGATAAAGTGGGAGTGGACTAAGCATCTTCCCAATCACGTGCGACCACTCAGGAGCAATGGTATGAATCCCCGGATCGATACGAAATGGGTAAAGGTGGCCATATCCGACATCGAAAATCCAACAAAGGGAGGCAGCAAGCGACCAGACATCGATTTCGGTTGTGTGAGCTTCGTGGAAGCCCTTGTCTTTCACTTCTGGTGCCACAAACAGCCCGGTTCCGTCGTAGACAAGGGGGTGAGGGGCGACTGTGGAGATTCCAAAGTCCGCCAGTCGGTAGTGATAGGTGTTGTCGAAGCGGCGGTATAGAATATTCTTCGGCTGGACGTTTCGGTGGATGATGTCCTTCGAGTCGAGATAGTCCAGAGCTTGCAGCATCTGGTGCAGTAGAGGTTGGCCAATGTCGTCATCATCCGCAAATAGGCACCGAGGCGCCTTGACTTCTTGGAGTGATGCAAGATGGCTCGCATCACCATCTTGCAACTCCATAACAAGATGAAAGCAATCGACCAGAACTTCAACCTGGAGAAACTCCATAATGTGAGGCTGCTTATGTTAGTTCCTGTGTACAAAAAGATAGATTATTGGGCTTACATGATCCAAATCAGTAGTGATCCCCTTGCGCGTTTCTCCCTCGTCTCTGTAGCGCTCAGGTATGAGATCCACGACAGTCTTGACCGCAACACGATGTCCGGTGTATAAATCAAGACATTTGATGACACTCGTGCGCGTAACGTGATTGACAGTAATGTCCTTTTGTTCCAAGTACCGCGACTCTTCAGGACCAAGTACTGTTGGTCGAGAGTCCAAGCGCGCGGGCGGCGGGAGACTTTTGAGTGTCTGAACCTGCCCAGTCCTGTTCGCCAAACTCTTCCAAGCTTCCAAATCAATCGGGTCTCTTGTGCACCACTTTAACTCAAATTCATAACGGATAGACCCGCCAAAGATGATCTTGATCTCGTCAGCAGTAGGACTGAGGGCCAAAGCATCGAATCCGCCAAAATCTCGGATCAAGTCATCACTTAGTGCATAGTACACGTAACAAGTCTGGCTTGGGGAGCGGTCGACCAGCATAATCTCGCCAGTCTCTTTGTGAAGTTCGAAAGAAATCTGGATGTTGGCGACGAACATTCGAGGGATCTTGACTTGGCCTTTTCTGCCTACGGTAGATGGGTAAAGACCACTGCGATGTTCGAGAGTAAAGGCGATGTCTATCATGTTGGAGCCGTTGCGACGTGTGACAAATTCTTGGTTGACTGGGTCAGCCACGATGTCCCGAGCATGTTTGTTGAGTGGTTCCAGACTGAACATCACGGACCTGGCCGTCGCTGCTCGTCGAGGAGGCATGATGGCAGTGGTGATGATGCGTAGACACAGCAGAAGGTACGATGTTTTCGTTGTTTCTCTGTATTTGGGTCAACTGCTGGATTGATCTGCTGTGTTGTTGATATGAAGAAAGGTTGGTTGCTTGGGGGTGTATTAAAAGCTTTCCCAAGCTATCCTGCGCTACCTACTAGGTGCCTGTCGCTCTTTTCAAATTCCTTTCCTTTGTGCCACAGCGTTATTCAATCTCTCTGCATAAAGTAGTCACATCACGTCTTTGTTATTATTGCAGTATACATTACGTCTTTAATTGAGCTTTGTTTCTCTCAGCGTATGTGAAGCCATATTGAGTGGAGGTTGAGGCCATGTTCACTCAAATTGAAAATGCGACTTGTTTGAAGAGCCTTACCAAATGACTGCCTAACCACAAACAAAGCTTGCAAAGACCACAAAGCTGACGGATTGGCATGAAACAATCACTCTGCATTTGTTCGCGAAAACTAGGCAGCTTCTCTTGTATCAATATACAATTTAATAAAAGGGTGGTATTCCATGGAAACTGCACCGAGGATCACCGCGAAACAAAGAACACCTTTCATTATCTTGCTGGCTAAAAAAAGATTGAATCGGACGGGAGCCTGACAAAGCATCGGGTATTCACATTTCTAGACGATAGTATCTCATGAATGAGCAGGCGCCTGATTCCGATCTTGACAACCGGAGGTAAACAAAAATTTCAGGGGGCCCTGTACCATCACCCTGCTTTGAGGTCGACTTTGGGTTACAAAAGAAGCATTGGCATTGTTGATATTCAACCATGACATAACAAAAGGTAACTAAGGTTGCCAGTAACTACCAATCTCCAATCCTCCAAGACTATTTCTTTCACTGACATCGTGCCCCCCTTACCACCCCAAAGCAGCTGCAATGGAGGCTTTGAGCAGTGCAGCTCCCTTTGCTTGCGTAGCGGCGTTTGGATGGTAATCACAACCAGAATCCGAGCCTTGACTAGGCCAATCCACTAAATGAGTCTTGACACCACTGAGCTGTGCCATCGCATCCTTAAGTACTTTGAGGTTAGTCGACTTCTGCGCATCAGCCTTTGAGGGATAGTCATCGTTGAGAAGCGGGGAGGACACAAAGAAAAATTGTGCCTTGGGGTAATGAGGCTGAATGCTCTTCACAAGCGCGACGAGGGCTTTGGTGAGGTCGGCAGGATTGACTGGGTCGCGCACGTTGAGATAACTGAAGTCGTTTGTGCCGAGGTTGATGACGACAGCATCTGGCACCCAGGATCCAGGGAATGTGAAGCTGTTGTCGGCGTCATTGGCGCCATATCGTGTGTACAGCTGAGGCATTGTGGGCGATGTGTCGGGAGGCGAGGAGGCATAGTTACGAGTCAAACCCTTTCCACTCCAAGCGACAACACTGTAATCGGCGTTCAGAGCGCGAGCTGCCACGGCACCGTAGGTCTTGCCATTGTTCTGCAGAACAGCAGAGTCTGTGCAGGGATTAACACCGTCAAGACCGTAGCCAACCGTGATAGAGTCACCGATAATCTCAATCTTTCGCTTCGGAGCAACATTCTCAAGCAGAGTGCCATCTGTCGTGACACCTGTGACGCGGAATGTACCAAACGAGGTCTCGGAGCGCTTTCGCAGCTCAACAGTATGAGTTCCCTGCGCCAATTTTGGGGTCACAATTGACGTTCCTGCGACATTACGGATGAGAATTGGACTGCCACCATCGATGATCAAGTCTGCACTAGAAGTTCCAGTCACGCTATCAATATTGATAGTGCCTGAAGTTCCCTTGAAGGTGAAGGCCACTCCTGTGCTTGGCCATGTAAGCTGCTTGGTCGCGGGATTGACGCGTCCGACAAATCGATAGGACTAGACATGGATTAGTAAAGCCGACTGACAATCATGGATGAACTTACTGGTACCGCGGCAGCTGTGACCGCGGTCAAGAAGAAGCTCAACACAGCAACTTTCATTTTACCAGAGCCGACCGTCGAGACTCAAGTTAAAGTGGGAGTGGAAAACTTGGGCATCTACGTTAAAGGAAATCATTTCGGAGGAGCATGCATATTATATGCTTTTGCAGATCTCCCCATTCTTCCCAGCGGTCTCGGCAGACACTATCCGAATTACCTGATGGAGTAAGGGACTACCGTGTGCAGGGTATAAATCATCCACCACTCACATCACAGACTATGCATGGTTACGCATTCAAATACTTGTTTCATTTAATTGCAACATGTTAAGCGATGCCTGCATTTCTACGTGTTGTTTCATATGAAACTGGGGATGCTAGTTCAAATACCTCAGGTGTCATGTTCCGTGAGAGCGTAGCTGGTTGGAAAATTACTCACGATAAAGCCACGAGCTCCTTGAACAGAGGATCTCAAGGATAACACATGCAGTACATGTCTGAGAAGTGTTAAAATGGTGGTAGAAATAAGACTTATATAAAGAAAAGTATTCACTATAGGGAGAACAGTCACTTATGTTACAAGATGAGAGACTGAGTAATATAATTCCGGAAAGCTAACTACCCTGAAGCCAGTCATCCATGACTATCCAGCAAAAATAATCAATGAGCTTGATCTTGAGGGTCTTTTGTAATTGGCTTGTGGTATAGCTGACTAAGCTCTATCGATTGGCTATAAACATATGACACTGAATCAAAGGTGGGTCTGAATGACTCATCATCAATCCGGTACTTCATTTGATTGGCACGTCTGATCCTCCACCCTTCTCCTCTCCATTTTCGTCCATGTCCACGGCCCTGCACGCTAATTTGCTGACTCTTCACTCCCTTCGTCACGATGGCTTCGTCTCTCACCTCTCCATCGCCATTGTTCCATCCTCAAGCCATCCATCCATGATATTTTACAAGCCAAACGATCGCCCAGACGCGTCCAAGGAGGCGGTAAATCGCGCTACAGACCATTAAAATTCCGACTTGTACCCTTCAAACGAGCGCGTTGGCCTCCTTTGCTGGAACAACCGGGGCCTGTAGAAGGGATCTGCTTGGTCTTGCAGCGCGCTGGAGACCATACAGATTGCCTGGCAGCGAAGCTGTTCCTCTTTGGGTCGCGGTCTGGGCTGGCTAGGTAAGTTGGGGAGTCTTTCGTACTAATTGCCTGCAGTAATGTCGTCTTCACCATGTCCCAATGTCCATCACACGACCAAGGCTGTCATCCAGTGGCAGTCGGATGAAACGACGCGTACGTTGACGAAGCCCGACCCTAAAGTCAGCTCTATAACGCTTGTGACACGCTTCGACAAGACATGCGCTTTCTTCGAACTGAGTATTCCACTCAAACTCAAAGGAATTGACACTACCACCGCTATCACCCTCCGAGCTTGCGCTTCATCTATCGCCTCTCTCGATCTTGTCAAGAACCCGACAGTACCCACTGCGATACAGAAAGAGTTCGGATCTACGACTCTTTGTCTTGGTCTCACGCTGAAACGTCATCTCGACGTTTTTGTTCCAACTCCTGCATCAGAACCGCTCTCTCCAGCCAGAGCACATTCGGGCGCGGTCCTCGATGCTGTGCGCGATTTCTGTCAGGTAACTGCATTCTCCCTCTACATCGAAGCTCGTGCCGCGCCCTCAGGCCCTGGGTTCCAGTCTATCAGCGATGCGGTCAGCCAAGGTCTTCTTGAGTCATTTAACAGCAGCCGATACCAGCTTGCAAGTATGTATGGCGGTCTGGGAGGCAAGCTCGTTATCCTTTTCATTGAAGCGACCCTTCCACCGCCATCATACGATGATTCTGATCCGCCACCGCCCCCACCAATCGATTCTTACAATGATAGAAAACGTCCTCGACAAGATAGCAGCGCTGAACGACACGACGAGATCACTCTCATCTGGAACGAGTTACGAGCGATGAAAGAAGCCAAGATCAGGGACGAGAAGCGGATCGAAGCTTTGGAGAAGGAAAACACGGAATTGAAACAAAGCATGGACACGTTCCGAACGCGATGTGACGCTTTGGAAAAGTCGCAGCAAGACCTCAAACATAGCTTCGAAGTCCTGGAAACAGCGAATGAGAAATTCACGGACACAGCGGCTGAGGCTCTCATGGATACGTTCGACTCGGAGCTGACCGAATTGCGTGATGACATGCGCGCAATGGAGGAGGCTGTCGAGTTTATTCAAGAAGGTCAGGTCAGCGATGACTCTGTGAAGCGAGTCAAGGACGCCGTTGTCCAGCATTTTGCGACGCGACTGTTTGCTGAGTGAGGCCTAGTCACTGTCTAGATGATACAAACTCTGTACATTCAGATGCAGTTGGCTTGGGCAGTATTGATCAAGGATGTCCATTGATGATACTCAGGACATAGAGTCACGCACTCGTGGCCTGCTGTCCACAGCACCCAGCTATCTATGCTGCCGACTGCACCCAAGATGTGCAATCGACTGTCAAGCATCTGTGTGGTGTAACCCCCGTGATCTACCGTCCAATGCCCTAGAGTAAAGCATTGTGCATCGTCTCTATCTCGGCTCCGGCGGGTGCTTGAACGTCGCTGAGTGAGACGCCGACGTTGCCAAAACAACCTGGAACACGAGCTTGCTATTGCACGTTGGCTCGTTCTTCCGTGCATGCCATCAGCTGACGTTGCTCCAAGTCGTTGTCCTCGTACTCCAACGGCTGTCACAAAGCGCAGCACACGTTCATCATATTCGGGACCCAAATACATGCCGCAAGCTGATGTCTACCTCGTCGCCGGTTATTTTGGGCCATGTCGTCGTTAACCCGTCCACGATACGGCTGTTAACGACAAACATGAGGAATAATAATAAGCTCCAGGCTTCAAAGGCCCACTGCCTCCAAACTTCAGTTCGAACCCTGATCCCTATCATAGACCTCTACATCTCGGCTATATAATTCAACTTGAAGCCCGATCCACTGCCATGCACAAGAGTCCCATTTTCTATATTTGAACAAGGTTAACAGGGCCACTACAATGCAAACCTAGCCCAGACCGCCGGCCACGAACCGTAGCAAACCAAGTCAGGCCTCTTCCAGGTCATGCGATCAGATTGTTTTCAATCAGCGAATGCACTGGTTATTGCACGCTTTTCGCGGAGCACTATCCTTCACTGTTGATCCTCCCCGCCAGCGAATCGATCCCAGTTATAACAATCTTCTTCGCCCACAGACATCCGTGTTCTTGAACCTCGATCAGAGATCACTTACGATCCAACCAAAATCTGCCATTGTAAAATCTCGGGCATATATTGTCTTATCTCAGAATAGGTCCATGTCCATTTGTCCTCACATTTAATGCTTCCGGCTCGCACGTACGCTTGACAGCGATTGGATAGTTCATTGATGTCCTTGTTGGTCTAGGTCAAAGCTTTTTGGCTGGCAGTATGGCTGCATCACCTGATCAATCTCATTCAATAGCATACCCCGCCTTCATAGTGAAGTATCTGTTTTCATCTAACAAAAACACAATGGTCGTTTCTGAAGGAGGTTGCGTTTAGTGAAAGGCCCCAGTTTGATGCACTCTTATACATGTGGGGAAATGGCCAAGACGAATGCAGCATCGCTCTCAATGGCGTTTCGTTCAAAATTCGACAGAACCTCTGGGATGCTTTATACTATCTTCGGAAACACACTACTGGTACGTGGTACTGGATCGATGCAATATGTATCAACCAAAAGGACGTCCTCGAGCGCAATCAGCAGGTTCGCATGATGCACCATATCTACTTCAGAGCTCAAACTGTCGTCGCTTGGCTGGGGAAGAGATATGATACTTATGATGCGACTGTATCCAAGTTAGAACAGCTCTCCCATTGTAGACCATCCAGCGGAGGCGTCCAATCGCAGACAGCATCCAAACTGCCCCAGCCAGACATGCTCTCAACACAGGAGGGAAAATTAGCAGAAGAACTGCACCGAGATTCCTATTGGAATCGACTCGGGATTATAGAGGAAATTGGCCAGGCCCAGAGGATCCAAGTGTGCTTTGGAAGTGCAGCGGCAGTGGACTGGGACCAGTTTACTCTATTCATTCAGCAACATCCCGGCGTGCACAACGGACTCGAGAGATTAGCACAACAACGAGTAAATAAACATAACGGCTCAGCCACCTTACTCAAACTACTGCAGACCAACCGGAATGCTGAGTGCCAGGATAGGAAGGACAAGATATACGGCCTTGTGGGACTGGCATCCGATGCTCGAAACTTCAAGATCGACTACAACAAGTCTCTCTTCCAGATCTGGACTGATGTCATGGAGTTTCTGAATCTCCAAAGCCTATTTGAAGGCGAAGACATCACTTTTGTCGGGGGCCTGGTCAAGAGCCTACTTATGGGCACGAACTATAGTCCCTTGCAGCAAATTCTCCGTCCGTACGGACCAGAAGATGGCGACGACACTATTATCACCAATATAAACCACTACAAAGCATTCAAATTAAAGGGTGCGATGTTGGGCGTTGTTATACATGTTGGTCCCCATCCTCGTGAGATTGTTAGTAATCTCAGCGCTGTGGATAAATGGATAGAAAGGATTCAGGCAAACTATTAAATCGACCTTGGTAATGCTCATAAAGAAAGCGATGTAATAGTCAGGACTATGTTGGAACTTGATGACATGAGTTTATCGAAGAAATGCTTCGGCTGCAGAAGTACCGTCCAGTGGCGCGAGTCAGACAAGTCATTTACAAGACATACACATAATGAATTCGCGGAGTGGATACGCGGTCTACGACAAGAGGCCGATAACCAGCACGAAAGCGAAAAGCCACAGACAGAAGACTCCTCAGGCAACAATTCACGCCTGTTCCAAATGTCATGTCGTTATCAGACAAACTGGAAACTAGGTCTTGCCTCAAGCGACATTCGAGTAGGTGATTTAGTGTTTTGGTTGGGATGGCCTAGAAGAGCCGTCGTGGTAAGGGCAAGTTCCCAGGACCAATGAACTTCCATGCTACAGGTTGTGGGTACGGCAGTGGTTACAGACGATCTGAAAGAATTGCATCTCGGTCATTCACAACGGGCAGACTGGGCCGAGGGAAAACTGATGCTGGATCTTTATCTCGATGCAAGGACAATTTTCATTATTACGGCTTGATACAAACTCAAATTCACTCGAACACAATCTCCCCCTTGGCAAATAGTGCGGTACAAAATGGTAGCAAAGAAGTTACATAAAAATAATCTATACATTGGTGGTGGCCGATATGGTCGGGAATCTACTCTCTAAATATAAATCGTGAAACGCTGTAATGAGCGATAAAAACAGTTCCACTGCAATTCGAAGATACCAACACCAAGCCTAATCCCACATGACCTACCCCTTTTCTAGACGATAAGCAACACATTTTGTCGCGAGCAGAGCCCGTAAAGGCACAAGGTGTGTTGCTCAGAGTTCTATACACTCTCGTTACTTGGTTTCTTGCAACTGTTACGCATGTTAGTAAGAGTGGGACGTCCGGGCTTTGAGGCTAGTACTCACACATCTGAAAGATGCTATGGTGACACCAATCCAGCCTTCGGTGTCACCTGTCTTCATGCAAGAGTGGCCACCCTTATTATATGTATCACCCTTGCAGTCGTTGTCGTTGTAGAACATGCAGTTGTACCCTTCGTCGGGGACACGGACACTGGCTTGCTTTAGATGCCCGCCCACACATCCTCCCTGCTCCTTGTCACCAACCCATTCTTTACAGTCTGTGTCGGGCATATCATCCATGAAGTTGTAACATGTGTTCAGTTTGGACCCCCAGAGTAGCCTATGTCGTTTGTCGGTTTTGTCGCAGCTTTCTTCGGGGTAGGCGTAGAATTCCACTGTCTAGTGTTAGTCCAGACTTGGTGTTGGGCAGACAAGTCACTTACTAGACCATTTCTTCTCCACGGAGTTGCCACCGCTTGGGGGGTTCGTCGGATTGTCCTCTCTGCAAAGTCTGCATTAGCGGGAGAGGAGAAAAGACCTCTGGGAGTACGTACATTTTGCAACTTCGTTGGTCGGATTTGTCACTCCATTCAGCGTATCCGTTACGGATTTGGAAATCTACCATCATTTCGTAGATGACCAAGTTCGCAATCATACGGTGGAGATTGATCTGAGGGTGGAAGACTCGTGCGTAGCCGTTGGGTACCAGGTAATCGACGATGTCGGCGCGTGCAGAGAGATCCCTCTTCCTTGAGTTACCATTGTCGTGGTGAAGCTCGGCATCGGGGTCCACGAGTTTGGTGATCTGACTTAAAATGAGCATATCACCATAGAAGGTCCCGCTGAGCTCGCCGCCATCGCTATCGCGTTTCCACGGCGTGGTACCCGCAGGGTCCCAGGAGTTGAGTTCGTAAAACATGAGCTCCTTTCTGGTGTTGCTTTCGCTGGTCGACTCATCGACCCCTTTCTCACAGTACCTGCCACCGTACTTGCCGGCATAGAGGTCGTATGATACAAATTTGACCGAAGCTCCTGCTCGTTCAACAGCTGCCTCCTACGGAAGAGGGTTAGTATGCATAGAGGTGTGAGGCGGAAGTAGAACAAACAATCTGCGCGTTGACCCTGTCCACCAAAGAGTTCAGGGCGAAACGGCGGGCTACGGTCAAGTACTCGGCTGGTTGCCCCATGTTTGCCAGTTTCTGCTTCGTTGTTAGACATTTAATAACAAGTTCTGTATGGGCGACTCACGTATATCCAAGTTGTCCAAGTGACCTTGTCACATTCGCTCGTCATGTCTTCGGCGAAGAACTTGGCATATCTGCATCTAATCAGCTGGACCGTCCAAAGCCAAAACAAGCAGAAAGAACTCACCCCGTAACATAAATCCGGCCCTGTTTGTTGAGTTTCTTCTTAGCGGCTGAAAGGACATCATCGAGGCCCTTGGCAAAGGTATCCGAAGCAGCGAGCGATACGCTGTATTGGATCTGGCCCTCACAACCTCGGGAAAGACTCTCCCAGTCAAAGTCCTTTGCCCATGTATACTTCTTGTCAACCTCTGCGGCCAATTTGGCGATTGCAGCTTGAGCTTTGGTGAAAACGCCCATCTGGAAGATGCACGAATTGAGCAAGCTGATCAAGCCGATGTCGTTACCACCTACATGGAGCCTCTGGTTAGTGACTTCAAAACAGGACAGAAGTAAAGCTCTTACCGATAGACAAAGTGATGGCGTCCTGGTCCCCGTCGAGATTTGGAATCTGCTTTTCCAGCACATCCTTCATGACAGCGCCAGAGCATGAAAGGAATTGGAATTTACGCTTCGAGGGGTCCCCAATCGTCGAGTCTTGGTTGAGAATGTAAGGGTAAGCGTGGTCGTAGCGGGCGCAGGCAAAGTCTGTCGTTGCGAGGTTAGAAACGTGTCCTTTCAGCAGGGTTTCAAAGAGGGGGGACTTACCAGTGCCGGATTTGAAAGCGTCGTATACGCTTCCGAGTCTATCTCCAGCGCCAATTCCAGCCGAGTAAGAATCTCCAATCGCGGCAAGGCTCGTGATATCCAATGAAGCATCTGCAATGTCATCGTCTCTGTTGTCCATGTCCCATTCTGTACCGTCGTCCTTACACTGCGCCTCCTTGTCGCTGATGACATCCCAGCAGAAGGTCTCGCAAGTTGACGGAAGAGAAGGAACGCCGCCGTTTCCGGCTGAAGGATTAGAAGCAGGTAGATCGCCAAAGCCTGGATCCTGACCTGGTGCCCAACCCGCATCGTCGCCTGTGCGATCAGTCAGGCCACAGCGGTTGAAAAAGGTTTCTCCGCGGTTGTCAAAGGTAGCCATGATGGAGTGCAAGTCTGCTCTGCCGTCTCCGTCAAGGTCAGGGAAGTATTGACAAGTACCTGCCCAAGAGCCTGCGTACTGCTTACCACTCTTGAGGAACCACCAGTTACTACCTCCAGTGTCCATCTTGCCTCTATTGATAAAGACAGTGGCGTCGCCCGTGTACTTGTCGACCCAAATCATATCTTCACCACCCTTGCCGTTGACATTACCGAACCGGATGTTGGCGCGGTCGATACCCTCGGCCTTTTTGAACTGTGCGATTCTTTCCCAGGAGCCATCACTGTTGTGAGTCCAACCGTGGAAGCGTCCGTCAGGCTGGAGGCAGATGTAATCTGAAAGCTTGTTGTCGGAAATGTCGGCGAATCTGACCGCGAGATCGTGAATACCAACACCCCTCTTCTCTGGACAGTTCAGCTGCGGCGCTGGGTCCGCGAGATAGGTCCATGTGAAAGCTCCCGTCTTCTTGTAGTTATTGAGCCATACCGAGACTTTATTGTTATTATTGGGATCGACCCAAGCAATGTCGCAAGCGCCATCGTTGTTCCAGTCGACAAGGTGAAGGTCTCGGCGATCCAGGTCCCTTCCAGGGCTCCAGAGATCCTTGGGCGAGCCCCAGAATACATCGTTGTCGCCGCTGACCGACTTTTTGCCCAAGTTGGGCCAGACAGTCATCTTGCCCGTTGACAGAGTCCAAACGTAGTCTTGTCGTCCGTCGTCATGGCCCAACATGTTGCAGTACTTGTTACCATCGGCCTTGAGCTTGGTGGAACCACCGCCGGTGTTCTTCCAGACCTTCATGTCGAACTTGAACTTGCCGTCGGATTGCTTGGTTGACTGAAGATAGACATAGTCTGCCTTTGGTAAAAGTCCAAAGGCAGCCTCGCCATAGATCCTCGCGAAATGGATTCTGTTCCGACTATCGGCACCAACACCGGCGTGAGTTGGTCCAGAGGAGGCGCCCTTCCAGAATCCCTGTCGCCAAGCAACGTTGAGCCCATCACCTGGCTTTCCCTTCTTACAGCTTCGGGAGTTGGTCCATGTTGTCGTGGCACCTTTGTTGTCCACCCACAGCCAGTCATCGCGTCCATCGCCGTTGATGTCCTCAAAACGAACACCACGCTGATCACCCATGCCCTTGGCGGTAAATCGCAAGCCAAGAGCCTGCCAGGAGGGAGTATCAGAGGTACCTGAATTCCTCCAGGCCTGAACATTTCCAGCGTCATCGACAATCATATAGTCGGCTCTGCCGTCTCCGTCAATGTCGCCCCATCTGACACGATCCTGCTTGAATCCAACGTTGCCCTTGATCATGCCGATCTTCTTGAATGTGGGTGGACTTGTAGCCGTTCCGTCTCGGTTGTTGATGGAAGCCAAGGTATCTCCGTTGGGCGAGACGCAGAGGAAATCATCGTATCCGTCGTTATTGATGTCTACCCACCAGACGCCACCAACATTGCAGAAGAGTTTGGTATCCAGATCAGACACTTTAGAGAACTTGCCACCTCCATTATTCTTCCAAGTGGCAAAGGATAGCTTCTCGTTGGCATACCACCAACCCACGATGTCATCATACTTAGAACCGTAAAGTCTGGTGAAGAACCACTGATCGCGATCGAACTCGGAAGTATATGACCAGATAGTTCCCATCTCTTGACTATCGTGGTAGTAGATGCCGTCAGAGTCTCCCGAGCCCTTTTGAGTGATACCGCCGTACTGGGCTTGGCCAGGCTGCTTGTCACAAGTGTTGGTAGCCGCTATGGTGAACGGGGCGGCTTCTCCGATGCGTCCTGATTGGTAACCCCATTCGATAGCATGCCAGAACTTGATAGCCATCCTCTTGTGACCAGCATCACTAGCAAGAGTTCTTAGTCAGCAGTCAACTTGGTGAGAGAGAGGTTTCAAAACTTACTTAGGGTGAATTCCATCAGACACCAACTCGTTCAATGGGATGTCGATATCAACATATTCAATCCGCTTGCCTATACTTTGGAGGCGCTTGACCATTTTCCTGGCCAGAGACCATGGTTAACTGGGGGAATTTAGCAGGCAAGATAGATACATACTTATATTGCTCGTTGATTTCCTTTCGATTCTGCTCTGCCTGAGCATTGTTTCGTCGAATCACCGATGAGACAACGACATATGTGTTGGACATGCCATCAGACCCCCAAAGATCGTCGAGTAGTCCTTCCATTCGGCTACTAGCTCCGTTCACCTGAAGCATGTTAAATATTGTTCCATCGCAGGCATTGGGAAGCGAGTTTACCAAGTTATTGTTTGCGTCATTTGTGCCAACATTCATCTAGCCAAAGTGTCAGTGTCTAGGCCAACCATGGACATCAAATCCACTCCCAGACTTACTATCACGACGTTGGGCTTATAGCCATACGAGTTGCGTCCTGCTTTCCGAACTTGGTCGATAACATCACCGCTGGTGGCTTCGAAATCCTATAGGGTTAATATCAAGATGGAAGTCTGGAGGGCTTTTGAAAGAACTCACTCTGTCCACCATATCTCCGTTCTGTTTGCTGCCGACCATATTCACATTCCACTAGCCACAATGTCAGATGATGTACGGAAGAGGCCTCACAGGATAATACTTACACCCTTATATCTCAATTGATCCCTGAGAGGCTTTCGAAAACTGGACAGTATGTTAGCCTTCCTCCTACAGAACTTCGACTTCTTCTATCACTTACCCATTACCGGTGCTTGATCCAACACCGCTCACAATAGACGCCCCCAAAGGCAGGATTCTTAAAGCAGGCCTTGTACCCTGACGGGCGTGGAGACTCGCATGTCTAGGAGAGAGAGTGGTATCCACAAAGTTTGCTTCATAGGAAGAGTATTGGCCTGATGGTACACCTGCAACTCCGCCTATAAAGGCAAGAGCTGGTGTAACCAGATGGAGCACGCTATTCACGTGCATGATGGCCGGCTATGCACAAGAAACAAAAGAGTGTATAGGATGTCCAGGAAATTTTAGAATGGGATAACTGAAGGTATAAGAGGCAGACAGAGGGTGATGGATGCCAGTGGTGAGTGCTTTGTCACTCATCCTATGTCGTATGCCTATTTGAGAATTGCCTCAGGCAATTAGAGAGAGGTACTTCGCCAGCGGCCTGAATTCTCGATACAGGCTCCAGAGTCAGGGTGACCATAGGCCCAGAGAAAGAGCCTCCCCACTGAAATGAAAATATGGTTAAATACAAAGTGGACTGATAGAGGATCGAGGATCTTTGACAGCGCCGATGCTATTCTACGCCTGGGACATATTTCCGATAGTACGGATCTATGCCCTTCCTTTCCAGGTTCCGATTGGTCAGTTTCGACTAGAATGGCTTTCCGCTAATTTCATAGAATCCTGAATAATCCTCCGGGGATCTTTTGGGTTGATCCTCCAGGGCCTAGACTGACATTCTCTGGACTAGTCGGGTACTTTGACACTGCCACTTTATCCATTCTGCTGAGGCGCCTCGGGGAGACAGAAAACAGGAGATATGGAATTGACCCTATCTATAGTCAACGAGATTTTTACGTCTTATGTTTTCTGTCTCCCCCTAGGGGCGGCCGCGAGCTCATCAAGACCCACCGAATCCTACGAAAAAGATACTAGGATCTCCTGACTGCGCCGCGCAAACCAGCCAAGACAACAAGGGTTCAGTTCACTACTAGGATGTAACTTTCCACTCAGTATGTGCCATGCATACCGCATTAGCCTAGACTACAGTTGGAATTTTCCTCACATTAAATATGGCTTATATCGTGGACATTCCCAGCACCGGTTTAAATTTCATCACCCTACTTCCTCTTTCATAACTTACAACCTTCACAAGAGAACAACTCGACTTATGCACTTACAGTGGTTCATTGTGGCAGCCGCCTTTTCCAAGGCGGTATCTGCTGTTGCGTGTTCAGAGATTGGGTGGGGGTTGCTCAGGGACGGACAACAGATTGATCCCCTGTACAAAGATCCTTTCGATCCCCAAGGGCGTTGGGAGGTTGTGAGCGCCAAAGATTGTTGGGTTCGCTTCCAGACATACCAGCGAGGTCAAAATCCGCTCTCAGTCAGGGTCACTAAAACAGTTTTCGAAGCAACCAAAGACCAGGTCAAGAGCACCATTAACAACTACCTGAATGCCGGCAACTCGAACATCATGCTCTGGCTACCGTTGACTTCAAGATCTTTTCAATACGTACGTATCGGGTTTTATCTCAACTTTCCTACCCTCGCTTTACAACCTAAAAACCAGGCTTGTTTTCGAACAGTCTGATGCTTGGTATCGATTTTCCGGAGTCTTTAACTATCAGTGCCTACACCGTTTCTGATCTCTTACAGGCTAATATCCTGCCGCCTTCAGTCGATCACAATCAATGGGGTTCTGTAGACGGTCAAAGTAGTATAAGCAAGCAATATAGTATCCTATCGATCAGTAAGTGCTATCTACCTCGTTGATGGAACTTTATTTGCTAACGTTTATTTGCTTCAAGTTCTTCCTTCCGGTGCACAGAAGCTCGAAGAAGTATTTCCTACGGAGTTCGAACAAGGTGAAAGCAAAGAGAACATAGACAAAGCAAAAAATACGGGTATTACCGGCCTCAGAGGCACAATCTCGGCGGATGACTGGGCATATGCCACTTCTATGGAAGCTCACGCGGTCATGCAACTCTTGAGAGAGCGTCATCGTCGCGCATACAGACGCCGAGGGGATGCAGATGAATCAATTGCCTTTTTGTTGGCGGAAAAGACGAATGGAGAATGTGTGGTGATTGATTTACGGGATTTTGTCAAGTTCACCATCTTTAGCAGCCGCGAACTTGCGCGTTGATGGCAAGATTGAACTCCTAAATTCACCATGTATATATTAAAACAGTTCTTTCTGAACACCACCTTTAGTCTACTTTATTAGGCTGTCACTCAATAGTATTTCGTAACTGAGTAAACACTAAGGATGTTTCTCTTGCCCGGCCCTGTTCAACACTAGGAGCCAACCAATCAAGTCAAATGTATCACTCTCTGACTGGTGTCGTGGTATTGATTCACCTTCCGTATATACGATGACGAGGAACGTAGTCAAATCAGTTTCTTGAGAGCTGCTCGCACGTGTTTGTGAGGGTATGATAGTAGGTGTCATTATATGACCTCCCTTCTTTCCTGGCATAGAAAGCTGAGCATACGACACTATTATTGCTACATAACCGTATCCTAGTTTAAATGGTGCAGTCGAGAATCATGTGAATGTCGACGATGCGTGGATAAGGTGGTCTCTTTCTTCCTTTCTTTGTCTTTAATTTCTGAGCTCTTCTTAGTTTAGCTTTTATTTAGATCCTATAGCTTCGAACACGTCCTTATCATGGGGGGGGGG